>BGNK01004978.1:26280-45381 GCA_003297005.1 Symbiodinium sp. clade A Y106 | reverse complement strand
ACAGGCTTTGATCACCGGCTCGGTGATGAAAGTGATCATATAGCCATGACCTGCCCTTGCATGGCTCCCGCACTTGGTCCTCCTCGAACGGCCGTTGTGCTGCACCTCCTCCCTCGTGACGACGCTGCGCCGCCTCTGCAGCTTCGCCCTGCAGGGTACGCTTCTTGCCGCTCATGGCGGAGCACACCGGAGAGCCTCTGGGTCCGTGTCTCGAGAGCGGCGACGGGCACCAAGTTGAAACATGCGTGCCAGCGTGTGTAAAAGATTGAAACGACACATAAACACATGTTTAAACACATGTTCAANCCGGAGAGCCTCTGGGTCCGTGTCTCGAGAGCGGCGACGGGCACCAAGTTGAAACATGCGTGCCAGCGTGTGTAAAAGATTGAAACGACACATAAACACATGTTTAAACACATGTTCAATCAGTTTTGGGCGACACTCACAGAACTGTTTAAACATGTGTTTAAACATGGGTTTAAACACATTCAGGATGTGTGTCATGCAGGGAACTGTTTCAACATGGGTTTAGAAACAGTCGGCAGCTGCGACACTCACAGAACTGTTTAAACATGTGTTTAAACATGGGTTTAAACACATTCGGGCTGTGTGTCATGCAGGGAACTGTTTAAACATGGGCTTAGACATAGTCGGCATGTGCGACACTCACAGAACTGTTTAAACATGGGCTTAAACATGGGTTTAAACACATTCGGCCTGGGCGACACTCATTTGAAGCGGGCATTGGCACAAGTGTGTTTAAACATGTTTAAACGCCGTTCTTCACATGTTTAAACCATGGTTTAAACATCTCAATGCGACGACAATGTTTAAACAAATAAACAAACATCGACCCACNTTCACATGTTTAAACCATGGTTTAAACATCTCAATGCGACGACAATGTTTAAACAAATAAACAAACATCGACCCACGGGCTAAACATGTTTAAACACGTTTAAGTTTAAACCGTTTAAACCTAAACGTGTTTAACCCGACCCTGCCCCAAACCCCTGAACCCAGAAGGGTAGCATCATTCAACAAAGGCCCATCCTGCTCCGCCCCGTCAAGCAGAACCGGCTCCTTCAGGGGCAAAGGCTGGCTTTAGGGTTTAAGGGTTTGGGGTTTCGGGGTTAGGGCTTAAGGTTTAGGGTTTGGGTTTGAGGGTTGCGGCTCAAGGCTTAGCGTTTAAGGTTTAGGGTTTGGCGTTTCAGGGTTTAGGGGTTTATGTACAGTTTAGGGTCTAGGTTTAGCGTCCAGGGCTTGGGGTTTAGAGGTCTCGTTAAGAGACACAGTTCAAGCACGTGAGATTGAGATACCATACTCGCTAATCCAGCACTAGGATACAAAGCTGAAGTTCAAGAGGCCAGCAGGAAAAGCACATGCTTTGTCACAGATGCGCGGATCTATACATAGAGAGGGCAGAGAAATATCAATATGTGTATATTCCCTGTTGGAACTCGCCGATCAGGTCGACGCTCCGTACGTCTTGGCCCCGGATTCTCATGATCATTGTCTTGATTTGTGCTGGGTCTGGCGTGCCGTAGCACTTTTCATAAGCAGACAACACCATGAATTGCTTCTTCGGTGCTTGCAGTCCCTGCTTGGGCTCCTCGGACACAACAACCTGCTTGGGATTATTCAGCACATTGTTCTTGCCCAATCTCATCCCAGGGTTGGCAGACTTCTGATCCCCACCTTCCAAATCCCTTAATGAAGGAATATACCTTAAATCATAATAGGATCCCGAAAACGAATTAAGGTATATTCCTTCATTGAGGGATTTTGGAAGGTCTGGGTTCTGATCCACCAGCTTGCCTCTCTGTTGCAAGAACTCATGGTTGACACACGGATCGCTGTCGAGTGCCTTCTCGACGGCTGTCATGCTTCCATACTTGATGATCCAGCCGCTCACATCGGCGAACTCCGAGCTGTCACCGAATAAATTCCAACCAAGCTAGGTGTAATACATTATTGCAATATTGTAGATAATACTCCCTGACTCAGAGACGCTAACCCCCAAAGCAATTTCATGAATACAACTTATCAAGGCACCGAGCGAACCTGTACGACCTCCCCCCTCCGAGTCTTCGCTCATTGTTGAACCACCCTCTTCCACAACTACCAACCCTAAGTAAGCCCGTTCCATCAATCTCAATGCCTGAAGCTTGCATCCCAATGCCCGAAGCTTGCATCCTTTTCTGCTGAAGGCTAAACCTCTAATCCTTTTCGCCAACACAAACGCAAAACCGCCCAATTCCTCAAAAAAACCATCTAAGCTCTTGGGTTAAGCGCTAAGCCTTTGAAATCCACAAGTCCCGACAAAAAATGCATCCCCGAGCCCCCGTCCCCTCAGCACGAGAGCGTGAAACCCCAAACCCGAAGCACGGAGCCTTGATTGGTAGTTGCTTGGAGGTTCATGTGTAGTTATAAGTGGGGTTATAAGCCCCTAATATTGGTTACAATTATAGATACCTTACTTATAGTCCCACTTATAACTACCCATGAACCTCCAAGTAGGAGTTAGGATTAGGGCCGATTAGGGGGACGCTTGGGGATATAGACCCTCTACGTAAATTAGGCCCCTTTTTATGAGAGCCAAAAGTACAAGTAGGATGGCCCCCTTCAATTAAGGGGTCGGTAAAGTTCTAAGCTGGTCCGGGGTTTTTAAGTGTTGTTTTTTTTGTGAGGGGCCGGAGGGGGGGGGACTCGGGTTTAAACACCACAAGCCAGCAATTCCAGGGTTCAGGAAGTCGGGAATCGGTGGGGCATCGCTCCATGACGCAGCCGTGGATGCAGGCGCACAGTCCACCTGGCACATCTTTTGCTGTGGGCTCAGGATTCGAAACAGTAAGCCTCAGTAGTAGTCTTATCGCGGCTTTCGTATTCGATAAATAGTATCATGAGAGCTTTTTCGTTCTACGGATCGGAAGCTTCGTCCCTTCTTGTATTCACGATCAGCAGAATCCCGACCATCATCATGTCACTCCTGGCCCCATACTCGCAAGCTCAAACATTAACCGACCACCCACAGCATAAATACACACCAACCCCAAGCGAATCCTAAGGTCGAACCCAAAACAACCTACACGCCTAAAGCCTCACCCCAGATCCTAAGAGCACTGACAACTCCAAATCCCTGAACCCCCAGATCCGAGACCCCTTAAAACCTGAAAAATCCTAAACCCTAAACCCCGAAAACCCTCACAAAAAATACTACTCACCGGCCAGGTCACCCAGGATCGTTTCTCTGCTGGGCCTTAGCGACCGAGGCTTTTGCTGCGAGTCTTCGAGTGCTCGGGGCAAGATGAGTGAAAATATTCCTTAGGAGTGAAAATAGTCCTTAGTGTTCCATGTCATAGTTTTTGCATAATGTACCCCACAACCTTGGTAATTGAGTGCCCGTGTACAGGTATGGTATAACAGATAACAGACCCCAAAACTCTAAGGACCCTCTATAAATATAGCATAGTATGCCCAAAAGTCCTACTCTAGTATTTACCCCCTTACGGCCCTTGTGTGAGGGCTAAAACCCAAAAACAAACACCCAGAACAAAAGAACATACACTACCCAAAATAGAACCCCCCCCCAGTTGTATGAGAGTCCAAGATCTGCGGTTAAGAGCTTAGAGATTTGGGCCTTAAACCCTAAACCCTATACCTGGGGTTACGAGCTTAGAGATTTGGGCCTTGGGGATCTGCGTTGCAGTGGGGGCCGAAGGCTCAGCAGTCTGACTACTGATTTAGGGTCTAGGCTTTTAAGGTTTAGGGACATCGTGTTAGGGTTTAGGGTTTGGGGTTTAGGGGCTTGGGGTTTAGGTGTTTAGGGGTTTAGGGGTTTAGGGTTTAGGCTTTAGGGTTTCGGATTATTCCTATTGGCACGGTCCCAAATGTTGAGATTATCAATACTGTTGCTGACATCTTGGCTGCTATCACTGATTCACCTACAAACCCGACCTGGCGTGAGGAGGCAATATAAATACACTCGCCATCGCCAAGGCAACATCATAGCAGACGTGAAGATTCCCTAAACCCTAAACCCCTAAACCCTAAACCCTTTTAGAGCAATGGTGGTGCAACTCGAGACCCCCAGCGAATGCTTGGTGCCGTGTTTGCAGACGCAAGAGATCCTAAACCCGAACCAAAGCCTTATGAACCCCAATGAAAACCCTTCCAAGCCGCAAAACTACACCTTTTTAACGGTTTAGGGTTTAGGGATTAGGTTTAGGGTTTTGGCATCCTCAGTCTTCGGACCTACTTGCTGCATCCATCTTGGCTCCCGGCTTCTCCTCGCTATCATCCAGGTCGGAGTCATTTTCGTCATAGTCCGAGCCTGTAGCCGGTCGACCACTTGGATCAGGGTCTTAGAAGGGTTCCATTGTTGTGGTGTTATCAGAGTTCTCTGACATTACAGGGTTAAGAGATGTTTAGATGGGTTTGGGGCTTGGAAACCACAATCGGATCTTCGACTTGTTGTAGATAGGTTCAGTTGCAAAGGGGGTCTGACAACGGTTATATGAGGTTCATAAGGGTTCTAGAAACCTAGATCGTCTAAGGCTTCTCCATGTGCTCGGAACGAATTCTACAGGTGAAGCTCTTCAGGCCCTGAACCCTACCGGGACCCCCAGGAGCCCTTCCATAGAGTCCTTATGGCCCTTTATAGTAGGTGTTTGGGGTATATTAGAGGGTAGTTGGGGGGCCTAGGTAAACCGTAAGGTTTAGGAAGTTTCGGTTTATTTTGAGGGGTACGTCTGTCTAAGGACGAAGATATGGGCTGAAGATTTTGGGGCTGGCTTCGAGATTTCAGCCTCATTTTTCGGGGAGCCCAAGGCGTAAGGCTGGGGTCTCATGACTTCGCACAAAGGATGATAAGATGCCGGGAAGACACATAAGGTAGCAGGTGCAGCGTCAGAGATTTGGTGTTTAGGGCTCGAGGCAGCAGGCAAGGAACGTCCCACCATACACACACGCACTAGACTCGATACCAAACACACACACTAGCCCGCAAAAATCGAAAACGAATCGGGAGAAGGGCAAACACCAAAAAATGATTCGAAGTTCATCCGAAACCTAGACATTAATAAGTAGCAATAATAGATAGAAGCCTGAAGAACTACTTAGATTATTCCTTAGGACCCTGTCCTGAATGTGCAATATACCGCCGCAAAACTGACGAGCAGTTTCAGCAAACCGGCACCCTGAAACAGGGCCCCCAACACCTGTAGGATCCTTTGCAGAAACATCCCTAATCTCAAGAAGCCCTTCAGAAACCCAAACTGAAGCCTCAACCCAAAACCCTTTCAGCCTTAAACTCATCTCAAGAAACCACCTTAGCCCAAGGAAACTGGCCTCGGCGGGCCCAGGGGGCCCAGGTGCGCGGCACGGCCTTCGGACTACTGATTCGTGGAGCTTGCTTCGGGAGGAGGGGGGGGGGTCATGAACAGCGTGATTTAAGTTACCAGACTCGGTGTGCAAGTGAGTACGTAATTTATGCATGTATGTACATATGGGTGCATGCTGGCATGAATGTATGGATGCATGCCTGTCTGTAAGTATATGTATGTATGTATGTACGTGTGTGGAAACATATGTATGTGGGCCTTTCGGCGGTGTACGTATGGTAAGTATGCATGCATGCACTTGCTCGCACAGTTATTCACTAAGTTGCGTGTGCTTGCTGCTCGTGTGTTTGCTTGTGTGTTTGTTTGTTTGATTGATTGTGTGTTTGCCTGTTCGCCTGTTTGTTTGTTTACTTGCTTGCTTGTTTGACTGACTGACTGACCCTAAACCCTAAACCCTGACTGACTGGTTGATTCGATTGGTTGATTGATTGAATGATTGATGAACCGCGAAGGCCCTAAGGGTCCAAGTTCTCAAAGTATGCTTTGACCAAAGAGGTGTGAGCACGTAGCGAAGTAGCGAAACTGCATGAGACATCAGTTTTTCCTTCTCGCCCTTGAACATGTGAACTCCCACATACTGCGAACCCTTCTCTACGTCCACAAACCTCGAACCGAACCGTAGCATCCCAAACCCGAGAAGGCTAGAAAGGCACCAAGCCCCTTCAAACCGCAAACCCGTGACAAAAATTACGCCGTCAGAACCTGTGAACCCCCACGACAATGACCCCACATTGCATACTGAAGCGCCCTAAACCCTAAACCCTTATGTTAGGCTTACGTCATCCCTGCACAGCTATCTACGCTCCAAAGCCTCAAACCCAAGGAGCCCTACGCCTACAACTTCGAAGCCCCGATCTAAACCAGAGCCCTGGGCGTGAATTCGTAGGAACAAGGTTTCGAGGGGGGATTTTTTAAAGGAGTATAAGTGGGGCAGTATTGCTCCTTCTCCCGACTTCACCATAATATTCCCCCAACTTCCGAAACTCCAAACCCTAAACCCAAACTCCGACCTCGCCACGGCCGGAGGAGAGTTGCAAGGAGGCGCTGGGACCCAGGTCCTCGTGCTTCTGCAGGCACTCCTGGCGACTTTGGGGATTTGGGCTTCAGGGGTTTAGGGGGTTTAGGGGGTTTAGAGGTGCAGGGGGTGTAGGGGGTTTAGGATCTAGGGGGTTTGGGTATCGGGTCCGGTCAGGGTTTAGGGCTTCCGGGTTTAGGGGGACTAGGCCTCGAGAGCTTAGGCTTTAGGGTCTGAGGCCTAGCGATCTGGGGTTGAGCCCTAAAGGTCCACAAGACCCAATAATTAGGTACTCGGCTTTAGGGTTTAGGGTTTAGGATAGTAATTATATATGTAGGTTAGGATTTGGGAGAGTGCATGATTGCTGGGTTCTTGGACCCGTGGGGGAGGGTTTCAGGCTCAGGGGCTTTGAGGTTCCCATGCAACTCTCAACAACAACTACTTGGAGGATCCTGGGACTTAGTAGTTAAGGTTATATATAAGGTAACTATACTTATAGTTACTTATAACCCCAAGTAAGGTACTTAGAAATTACTTGCTAAGTCCCATGATCCTCCAAGGAAACTCTTAGAGCCCGAAGGCAACCGCCCAGGGGGGGGGGGGGGGGGGGGGGGTTTTTTTTTTGGGGCACTTCTTGCCGAAAACCAAACACCAGAACCCTGTGTCCCCAAATCCTTGAACCCCCCTGAGTTTAGGGTTTAGGGTATATAGGGTTCCGGGTTTAGGGGTTAGGGGTTTGGGTTTAGGGGTTAGNCCCGCACGGCCCCTATACTGCCTCCACTCCACCCCCGCCGTGCACGGCCGAAACCCAAACACCAGAACCCTGTGTCTCCAAATCCTTGAACCCTCTGAAGTTTAGGGTTTAGTGTATATAGGGTTCAGGGTTTAGGGATTAGGGATTAGTGTTTAGGGTTTAGGGTAAGTATTGAAGCAGGTCACGCTGGGACCGCAGGTTCGTTCGAGTTCTGGGGGAGCAAGTATAGTGCTGCTTGGAGGGTAGGTGTACCACTTTTGCGATTGTCGCATTGTCGGACAAGAGGGAATCAGGGTCTGCGAAGCCCTGAAAACTTCAGATCCAAGTACTATCTTTGGGACTCCTTAAATTAGTATAATTGTAGTATAATATACCCAAACCCTATTCTACTTGACTCGTGGCATTCCGAGTTCGATTCCATGATCAAAGTTCTCACCGATATCATTTCTAAAAGCTGAACTCCAAGACGGACACGGCTTAACAATTAATTACTGGTGAGGCACAAGCCCTCTTCTGGTCCGATCAACCCCAAAAGCTTTTTCTAGTTATTGAGGCCCCTTATAAATATCCTACAAGGTTTCGGTTCGGTCATGGGGCAAGGTCGTACCGCGTTCTCCGCGCATCCCGCTTAAGAGGAAACCGCTCCACAGTCCCCCGATAAAGAAGGGTCAGGCTCGATGGCTCAAGCATGGCGTTCATGCTTTATGGTGTAATGGTAGTATTAATGGCAGTAGTTGTTGAAAGGGCTTCGGCTTGATGCTCTGAGGAAGCCGGTTTACTAAAAATTCGTGGTGGGAGTTCTGCCTTCCTGTCACATTGTGTACCTACGCTTCCCTTGAAACCTCCGCTAGGCTAGGTAGCACCTTTGCTTACCGTAGATTCATAGTACAGGGTCCTGAGCACAAAATGCATTACCAAAACAATGTATTCATGTACATTTCAGGGTCTATAGGCAGGGTTTCAAATTTAGGGTTTGGGGTTTGGGATTAAGGGTTCGGGGTTGTTCATTTTTTGTGTGGTGAGCGGTGGGGCATGTGATGTCTGAGGGTTTTCAGGACAATGCCCCACTCTGACAGTCCAAAACACGAAACACACAACCCTCAACCCTATCTAAGCCTCAAGCCCTAAACCCAACAGAAGTCCCTCATCCCCAACCCCCAACCAACCACCAACCCCCAACCCCCAATTGCCTCCAAAGCCGGGAGACTCACAAGAGACAAAGAGAGCGGAGCCTGAAAGCGTTCAAAGCTCAGCCGCTCGTTAGGCGGGAATATCGCAGCAATGTCCTGCAGGGCGAGGTGGGGTTAGGATCCGGGGATACAAGATACATGGGGACGCAGGCAGAATCAGCTAGATCTTAGGCATCGACCATGTCGGAGCTCGGGGAGACGTTCCGATGACTTTCCAGGGTTCCATCCAGGCATGGTAGCTGCCCGCCACGAGTGCTCTCGCTGGGTCTATTCAGCCGTGGCAACGTTGAGGGTGTTTATAAGATAAAGGATTGCTTTCGCACAAGCGGTGGCCAGTGAGGCTTAAAATAGTCTTCGAGAGAAAAGTGCGGGCACGTGGGCTGCCAGCACCCCTGGATCGGTTTCAGGAGATAGGAAGAAGAAGAACAACACTAATTGCAGACAGCCTCTGTTCCTCGGTCGTGGTGATGTGTGTGACCATCGTGCCCAAAAGTGAGGATGGTCAACGGTGATGTCAGGTGTTGACATGATTCTCATGCCCGCCCTCCAAGTGCTGCTGATCCAGCGATTGATAACTCACTGGATGGTCGTCACAGGCTTGGTTCTTGAATATACACATGTGTGTATTTGCATATATTTACTCATTATACCTATAGTTACCTGTGTGTATATATATATATATACACATGTATATGAGTAGATGACGAAAGCGAGTGTTGTCAAAATAATGTGTTCCTGTATGTAGCTCTGTGTGCGCGACACATAAATATACATACAAATATGCACTGATACACCTAGCACGGATATGGATACAGATGAACGAACTGCTACACTTAACGGCATACAATGTGTGCATGTGTGTGTACCAAGTCAAGACACATTAAACCATGTTAGACTAGGGGTGATGTAAGGAAACGTCAGGCTGCACACCGTAAAACTCAGACCGACCCGCTGACCCAGTGGCCCTGAAATGTCCCTTGGACCCAACGTCCTTCCCTCCGAACACAGCGACTAAAATCTGTCTTTTCACTATAGTAGAAGCCAGAAAGTTGGAACATGACTTTAGGAGGATGAGTGCTAGGATCCCTTATACTTTACCTTAAGGGCATGAGGATAATGATGTTCCAACTTTCTGGCTTCTGCTATAAGCTAAACCAGTAAGCTAAACCCGTACACAAACAACACATGCGAGCTAAACGAAGCAGCATAAACCAGCAACATGTGCGACACACGTATGCTTAAATGCATGCGTATGTACGTACATGCAAACATTGACAAGATGTGTACACACAAACACACACCCAACCGGATGTACACGTGCATCTCAGCTTGCTATCCTAAACACTAAGTTTCTGATCCCTCAGCCCTGATCCATTTACTCCTACACCCTCGTCTATCCTAACCCTTAATGGTACCCTAAACTGCCCTTCGCAACAGGTTTTCCACTTCGCGCCCTAAAGCACAAACGTGAAATTCGAGGCCCTAAACCTGCACTCTAGACCCTAAACCCTAAACATCGAAAATCGGAAGCCCCAAACCCGAAATCCTCAACCCTACACCCGAAACACTGCACCATGAACCCTCACACTCTAAACCACAAACGATGCAACATTCCAGTTCGTAAACCCCGACACCCTACACCCCACACCCTAAACCCCTCCACGTAAGCCCAAAGCGCTCTGAAAGATCGCCTCGGCCAGCTGCTTGCCACAACCGAGGTCCTGCCTTTTTTGTTTCATGAAAAGGTCAGGCTTGTTCGGGTTCAGGGTTCTGACAGGACTCTACAGGTTCGAAGCCCATTTTATAGAGTTTCATCAGTACTTGATGATCGTTCCGTATTGCTGTCAGGATTTTCTATGCGGGTTTTGTACTGGAGTAAGGGCTTGATAAAGATTTTAAGCCCGTTCATGTTTAGCATAAGGGGAGCTGCCAAGTGCCAAAGCTTTGTCAGTGTGGGCTTAACCCGCTCCTCACTCCACCGCGAGGTATCTACAGTGAATCTACAGCAGGCACAAGTGAGCAACTATCGTGTCCACTGTCACACGGCAACAGCGAAAACAAAACGCTATACTCGGACGAGTTCATTCAGAAAATCACAATGGAGCACTCTGGACTGGGTGACTTGAAGCTCAAGACATGAACACCGGCTCCGACAATAAGTTGAAAGCAATGTATGCATGTGTGCACACACAATCTGTGGACATATGTGCACTGTGTTCTTGTTTATGTACGTATGAACTTCTATTGCGTCAACTCGAAAGCCCTCAAGCTTCGTTTCAAGCAGCTGCACAGCATTCCTGAACAATTGAGGCAGCTTAAACATTCACAGACCCATTACCCATTACGCTGACATAATCCAAGACGCTCTAACCCGAGAGCATCAACTATCTCTGAATGCCCCGCGTCACTGATCCCTGACTCCAGTTATAGTTAGTCTATGACCCTGATCCCTGAGCTCCAACGCCCTGCGCTGAAACCTATGTCAAGTGACATCTGCTTGGCACAAAGCGCAGATCGCACCTTCGTATGAATTTGGCAGGGTGGCATTCAGAGATGTGTGCCAAACTGTTAATATAGGGGCGTTAATAGTTAGAACAGGGTTTCGGGGCCAATTATACTATAACTATAGTAAGGAACCCCCAAAATAGTATTGGTAATTATTTAGGCCCCTATATTACTTAGAGGGCCTCTGAGCGTTCGAGTCCTTTCGGCCTTCGTGTCCTTGATGGAATTTCTTCGCCACTTCCAAAGCTTATTATAGCACATCCATACCTTGACTATGCGCTGGTTGACATGCATCTTTTGCGTGTGCGTAAAGTTTAGATGTAGCAAGCATGTCTTTATAGACGCACGCAGGCGTGCACGAGGCGGGTGCCTAGACTCCTGGAGCTGTACATGTTTGCGCAGCTCATTCTACTATAATATGTCGAATCAAAATTGTTTAGTCAAATGACTTCAGGTCAAGGTATGGGGTTCAGGGCTCAGGCTTCGGCCGCCCTGCCAATCCCACAGAGTTTGGGGTTTAGGGTTCCCCTTGTATTTCCGAATATAACGTGTCTGGATTGGGGTTTACGGTTAGCCAACCTCGGCAATACCTGCTCCCGTTACTATTGCATGATACCAACAACATGCTTCTAGTTGCAAACGACGTCTTCAGCACTGGTTGCTGCTACTACTCTCGCGACCAAGACCAGCATTCTTCCCGTGCAACGGACACCAGAAGCAAACTCTGAAACCAAAACAACTGCATGAACATACCTTAGCTTGAAGGCCAAATATAGGGGCCTTGATAATTAGAATAGGGGTTTGGGGCCCAATATACTATAATTATACTAAGGAACCCCTACAATAGTATTGGTAATTATTTTGGCCCCTATACTAAATCCTTGTAATAGCCCAATTATAGCCTTTATAGAACCCTATAAAAGGGATTCTAATAGCATAATAGGATCATACCCTATTCCAGATCCCCTATAGACCCCTTCAAGGATCCCTTTAAAGGGAACCCTTAGGCCCCCCCCCCCACCTCCGCGCGGGAGACGCGGCCATCGCGGCCGCGGAGGGTCTTAAAGGCTTGCCTCCCGCAGCTGCAGAATAGGGTTCCCTTCAGAGGGTTCCTTTTCAAAGGGGTCTATGAGGGCTACTATAAGGGCTACTATAAGGATTTAGTGTAGCGGAGTTTGAAATTAAGGGCTACTCTCGCAGATCAGGCTTAACCCTCATGCTAGCTTGAACCGTCTCCAACTCATATCGAATGTGACGAGGCGGCATCTTACAAAAATGCCCAGTTACCTGACCAGCAAAAAGGTCAGGCTCAGAAGGAGCCCCGAAAGATTCAATTCCTACTTGTCGGGTATCATGGGGAACCAAAGGTAACCTAATTCATAATATAAGGATTATATACGGATTATACTACCCCAAAAGGTTAAAGGTTACCTACTCTACTGCTAGGAATTGTAATGCCAAGCTCGAATGCAATCGTCTCCGCAAAATCTTTGCGGAGGATGTCTAATGTCACATGTAACCATATCAAAAAGAGCGCACACTCGATTGTGCTGACCCTGACACATACCGTAGAAACGGCGATGCTCAGCAAGATGCTTGCAAATGAGATCATCTGCAAGCAGCAAAGGCGATGTCAAAACAGATTTCGCCACTGGGTCTCGGATCTCCCATAATATGAACTCCCCTCATGACCAAAGAAATATCACGGTCAGGTTAAAGGGGTTGACAAATTCAAAACCATACTGTAGGCTACCATGAGGGATACCCATGGCATTCCCCATAAGATGCATCAACCCAAAGATGATATAGGAGCTTCCGAAAATAGGGGGTATCTTATTTTGGGATCCTTATGATAAGGATCGTACTATGTAGGGTACTATATTAGGGTCCCTATTTTCGGAAACTCCCATATTTATGATGGGATGATCTGTGCTCATCAGCACAAAGATCAACGTCAGGACACAACAAATTTCGCTGCACAGCTGCTAGGCAACCCATAAACTCTCTTGGGATTCGGGTACGGTGAGACTAGGCTCACTGCAGGCTCTCGACGCAAAGCAAGGACACCCTACAAAGCCCCAAACCCACAAACCCTAAACCCTAAGCGTAAACTCCGCCTAAAATCTTCATTGTAGTTCCTTTGTTGGGGTTCCCTTTTAGGATCCTAAATGTAGAACTCGTTAAACCACAAAAAGGACCTACAACGGAGACTATAGGTGAACCCCTAAACCCTAAACCCTAAACCCTGAACCCTGAACCCTAAACCCTAAACCCTAAATACCTACGCTTCGAAAAACAGGCAGCTCGAGCCTGAGGCACTCCTCGCCAGCCCCTTGGTTCGCGTACCTCAGTGGCCGCAGCAAGTCAAAACGAGGGATTTGGGATTCAGCGGTTTAGGGTTTTTTTTTTAGACGTCCCTTTTCCGTTCGCCGGTCCAGCGGTTTAGGGTTTAGGGTTTCGGGTTGGGCTTTCTGAGCTGTTGTTTGAGAGCTCTTTTGGACAGGGTTTGGGGAGGTTGGTGGGGTTTAGGCTCTTGGGGTTTGGGATGGGGTTTGGCTCGTGACTCGTGACCGTGTTCAGGGTTTAGGGATGTCTGGTGTTTCGGCTGTTCTAGAATTTTGGATTTTGGCGTTAAATTTTTGGGATGGGGTTTACGGGGTTTAGACATTTTCCATGCCTGGCGTTGGCTTTACCCAAAGGTTTGTACCCATACGTTAAACCTTGAACCCTGACCCTGAAGAGCAATAAACTCTATCTAAAACCTAAACCCTAAACCCTAAAACCCTAAACCCTAAAACCCTAAACCCTAAAACCCTAAACCCTAAAACCCTAAAACTCTAAACCCTAAACCCTAAAACCCTAAACCCTCAACCCTACTAAACCCACAGCCTGGCCAAGCAGCATCCATGCAACGAGGAATTCGGTGTATCCGATGGAGCCATCCTGCCCCCCAGAGAGCCCAATACCCCCTAATTGAGGAATATAGCTTAAATCCTAATATGAAGCCCCCAATGATTTAAGGTATATTCCTTAATTAAGGGTTATTGGGCTCTCTGGGCCACTACTTGCTACTCCCCCGAACGTCAATCCTGGCAAAACAGCTCCCTGAACCCCAAACCCTACATCCTAAACCCCTACAGCCCTATACACCCTGAACCCTAAATCCCAAACCCTAAACTCACCCTGAACCCTAAACCCCAAACCCTAAACTCCAGAACCCTAAACCCTTAACTTTAGAAGGGCTCAACCCTAAACCCCACGCAGCTCTAAACCCCAAAACCCTGAAGGAGCTTGGGGCAGTGCAGTGTTCGAGTCATCAGGCTCCCGGGGTGAGATCTGAATATTTGGGTTTAGGTTTAGGGGTTTGGGTTTAGGTTTAGGGGTTTATGGCTTTAGGGGTTTAGGGTTTATAGGGTTTATAAGGGTTTAGGATCTGGGGTTTTCGATTTAGGGTTAGGAGTTGAAACAATCACCAACTACAGCAAGAGCAAGAACTGCAAAAGTAGCAGCAACAACAAATACCTATCGCACCAACCGAATGCAAGGACGAATCAACAAAATAATGACAGCAGAGAGTGTTGTCGAGTGTATGAGTCACTGAAAGGACGAATCATGAATGAGCAAATTCATGCATGAAGGAAAAAACGAACAAACGGACGAACGAATGAATGAATGAATGAAACGAAACGAACTGGCATGCAATAAACTGTATTGCACTGGCAAGGAGACAGGGCAAGAAACGACATGCAAGGAGTCAACGAACGAATTCAAGGACCCAGCACACAGTAACGTTTAACTACACAGTAGAGACGACCGCAACAAGGGACCGAAAAAACATACCAAACATATCCCAACGCCAAACCGCCTCCAAAACCACCGCCGACACCACCACCGGCGTCGCCACCACAACCGCCACCACCGCTATTTCAACACAAGCACAACAACAACCGGCACCACTACCAGCTGGCACCGACACACCACCACTTGGGGCTCAGGGCATGCAAATGAGCTCTCTCTGTATGTATATATATATATAGATTCACATATCTAATAAATACACATTGACATGTATGTTTGTATTTCTATTGGTTTGTAAGTTTGTGTGCATATTTAGTCATTCATTCACTTGTTGATTCATCTATATGCGTACACACAATTCAATTGCAGGTAGATGTTGTATCAGGTTGTTCGTTATCTACCTATGGCCTGCCTGTATGTCTGCATTCATGATTGTGGTCAATATCAACTTTTACTTGTACGCTTTGTAAGCTAATCGGAATATCCCGAAACCCCAAACCCCTGAACCCTAAACCGTTTGTTGCTCCTCGTCCAAGTCAGCGAGCTGCAGCAGTGCGTGGACATCTGAGCTTGGCCGCGCTGGCATGGACAATGTTCTCCTGGACTTCGCATGGTGCAAAGGGTATGTACGTACAACTGTGGAAGCACAGGATTGTGACTAGAACAAAGGAACCCAGTTTCGAACCTACCCATAGGCCCCATAGTAGTTCCTTTTTGGGGTTCATATTTAGAATCCTATAAGGTAATCCCAAACAGGAACTACTATGGGGCCTATGGGTAGATAGTCGAACACTTACCTTGCAATGTTCCCAACGTTCAGTGTAGGGGCCTTTATAGTTAGAATAGGGTTTTCGGGTATACTGTAATTAAAATGAGGAACCCCCAAAATAGTATAGGTAATGATTCAAGCCCCCATACTAAATCCTTATAATGGCCCCTATCGTAGGCTTTATAGACCCCCTTAATGTAAAAGGAACCCTATTCTAAGAGTATAGGTCATTATTGAGGCCTCTATATTATAGAACCCTACTATAGATCCCTCATAGAGCCCTTTAAGGAACCCTTTAAAAGGAACTCCCAAGATAGTATAGGTACTTCTTGAGGCCCCTACATTGTGCAGGTTCAGGTTTTTTTAACTTTTGAGCTCCTTTTTAATGTCTGCCATCCGCAAGTCTGACACACACTAAGGCCGTACACTTCAGGGTTTAGGGTTCAGGGCTCTAGGGCGTTTTTGTTGGTTTAAGGGTTACGGCTTCAAGGGTTAAGGGTTTAGGGCTTTGGCGAATTTTCATGCAGGGTTTACTGAGTGCGAGAGCAAGTGGCAAAGAGTGGGCCAAGCGCCCCATGCGGCACATCCACCTGAGCCGTGCTGACTGTCAACTCTGTTCCAGGAGGGAACTACATCTTCGGGGGGAATCTCCAAGACCTTATGACCCGGTCGAGGTTCTATACTGCTAAACTGCATGCATGCAGGTACATGTGCACAAATGCGAGTTTAGGAACTTTTGCTCATGCAAACCTGTACCCTCAGGGAATATGGAAGTTAACTGGCTCGAAAAACAAAACGAATCATTGACATGCTGCGTGTTCGCTGACTTCACGATACAAAGTGTGCTCCGGGCTTTTCGCTTTGGGGTATAGGCGGAAGCTAACGAGTCCCGACCAAACAAAGAGCGCTCTTCATGTTGTGTCACGCTCACACACAGGGGGCTCACCACTCGGCCCGTGAACCTGAAAACTCAGTCGCGAGTAGGGCGATATATGGTTTCTACAATGCCTTATGAAAGCTAGATGCAGGTTGCAGGTTTCTTGACGGAGAAAGCTCATGGTAATTTTACAAGGTGGGATTATATGTACCCTGGTCGCGACCATGGACAGTTTTGCCATAAATGGCAAACCGTGTACTACTCCTGCTCACTTCAAGTACTCTATTTGTGGGCAGTCATGAGAAGCTTCTTGATCACTACCCGAAAGCAGGCTACAAGCCAAACAAGATGTTGCAAAGCAGGAGCTGCCAGGACTCCAAACCCCAAAGGGTCCAAAGTACCTGTATAGTAAAATGTATGGTTTCTACATTAGGAATTGCTATTATGATTTGGGGAAGTATCCCCCATAACAGTACCTAGGACCCTTTGGGAACATGAAGCGCTGCAACAGCCAACACAAGCCCACAAAGGTAGCTGCACCGACAGAACAGCAAACTACATGCAAAGAAAAGCTAGCAAGCGACACCCCAGTAGCTGCTGAACTGTTGCAAGCAAGGCGACCCATTAAGGAAGTCCTCCATATCAGTGGAGGAGATAAAGCCGTCGTGGTCCCGGTCGATACCTCTTTGCAGGATGTGGCTTGATGTTCTGGGATTACTGCGGTCATGCCGCCGTTCAATTGTGGGTCAATGAGATACGGGCCAGTGGTGTTGATGCTGCTGCTGCTGCCGATGATGACGATGATGATAACACTGTCGAGGAAGCTCATAGTGCTGGTGATGCCGAGGATGCGGAGGATCACGACAGGATTTAGGTTGATACCGGTGACGATGGTACTGACGATGGTGGACATGCTGTCGTGGGCGGTACCTCAAGGCAATTATGCTGCTGCTGAGGGTGATGATGACAATGAAGATGATGAAGATGATGGTGAAGGTGATGGCGATGATAAATTGATATTGAGAATGATAATGATGATGACGATGATGGTGATGACGACGATGACAACGAACAAATTGTCATGTTTATTGAACTAAACCCTCACCTCTACGTGCGCAAATGTGGTGGTGATGGTGAGATGGTGAGGTTATGAATCTTACGAAGTTCGGAGTCCAAACCCTAAACCCTAAATTTGTGACATTCAGCTTGGCAAACAGCCATTTCCTTGAATAACTATTTTTACGATGTCGATACGGTTTTGATATGATTTCAATGATCCTTTCGGTTACGATTTTGATATGCTTTACGATGTGGATACGGTTTGGATACGATTTTGATACGATTTCGTAACGATTTCGATACGATTTCGATACGATTTCGTTACGATTTTGATACGATCTCGATACGTCTCCAGCCTCCCCCGGGACTGGTTTCGATGTGTTTGCTATAGGTTTTTGATATGTTTTCGGGCTTGCAGCCGAGCTGCTTTCCGAGCCGTGCTTGCCCGGGTAGCTGTATTGTAATCGCAACAAGAACCGTATCAAAATCGTAAACGGGAAAACCCCTAAGCCATAAGAAAACCAAAAGATAATCATAAAAATAATTCGCGGCGCAAACCCTTAGTTTGCCAGGTGTGGTGTCGCAACCCTAAATCTCTCCATTGCATCCATGGCGCTGTCGAAGACCTGTCGAACCTCCACACCGGATTTCATGAGTTCAACTTTTTACTATAGAGGTCTTCTTCGTTCGAATAAGGTTCCTTACAAAGGTTTCCTTGAAGGAACCCATAGGGGTTCTCATAGAAATCTAGTGGTCAGACTTCCTCAATAGAATAGGGTTCTGGGGGGTTTGGTATAACTACTGCAAACAGGATAAAGAACCCTCAGGCATAGTATTGCTAAGTGTTCAGGCTTTAGTCTATTCCTGGCGTTGCTAAGCGTTTCGGGTTCAGGCTCCCGCTCTACCACAGCCGTGAGAAATTTAAAGTTTGGCTTAACGGCTTAAAGGTTCAGGTTTAGGGTTTGGGTTTTAAACTCCATGGTTCAAGTTTTAGGGTTTAGGGCTCTGCGCCGCCTCTGCATTTCTGCAACTGCAAAGCCTTCAAACCCACACCCCAAGCTCCTACATCCACAGAGCCTTGAATCCGAAAAACAGGCGTTGGGGGAGCTGTTCCACCTCTGAGTTTGTGTGGGTAGTAGATCGACGATCCTCAATATCCGAGGATCTCAAAAGGGCTGCGTTCTGAGCGCTTGTTTAGGTTTTGCAAGGAACCTCAGGCTACAGAAAGGGGAAACGGGCCGGCTGGGAGATGAGGGTTTTGAGAATTAAAACAGGACTCCCCCTACAGGATTCTAGGATGATGCCTTGTTTAGAAGTTTAGGATTTAGGGTAAGTTAAGGGTTATGTTTAGGGTTGGGGATCGGGTTTAGAGTCTAATGTTTAGGGTTAGCCCAATCATTGCGACTGCCGAATACCCTAAGAAACCCACGAAATCCGAAACTTTCATCCTCATACTGACTGGAGCCCAGAGGGTACATCTGTGCTACTGTTGGACTTCGGCAACCAAAAACCATCCTTAGTACCCTAAACCCTGGACCCTAAACCCCTGCTCCCTAAACCCCTGATCCCCAAAATATAAGTGAACTGATTCCGTAATAGTAATGCATCTGGAATCCTGAACCCTGAAACCCTAAACCTGAGAGCCTTGGCGAGCTCGGCGGCCTCCATCTTGCTGGCAGAAAGCAGCAAAACCACCTGTTCTTTTTTGCAGTGCAAGGTGGGGTGGGGTGGG
>BGNK01004978.1:0-13534 GCA_003297005.1 Symbiodinium sp. clade A Y106 | reverse complement strand
CTTGTGCTTTTCATTACAGTTTTATATCAAAGCTTGTGCTTTTTCTGGTGCTCGAGATTGTGCTCATGATTGTGCTTTTTCTGGTGCTCAATTTTGTGCTCATGATTGTGCTTTTTCTGATGCTCAAGATTGTGCTCATGATTGTGCTTTTTCTGGTGCTCGAGATTGTGCTCATGATTGTGCTTTTTCTGGTGCTCGAGATTGTGCTCATGAAACACGAAAAAGACCACGAGTTCTAAGTGCTCATGATTGTGCTTTTTCTGGTGCTCAAGATTGTGCTCATGATTGTGTTTTTTCTGGTGCTCGGTGTTGTGCTCATGATTGTGCTTTCTTAAAGTAAATACAATTTCAAGGCCAATGATTCGCCTCATGAACTCACACTTGCAGTCATGATGTTCGGCAAATTGGGTATCAACCCTTGTGCTTTCTGTGGTGCTCGAGATTGTGCTCATGATTGTGCTTTTTCTGGTGCTCAATTTTTTGCTCACGATTGTGCTTTTTCTGGTGCTCAAGATTGTGCTCATGATTGTGCTTTTTCTGGTGCTCAATTTGGTGCTCATGATTGTGCTTTTTCTGGTGCTCGAGATTGTGCTCATGATTGTGCTTTTTCTGGTGCTCAATTTTGTGCTCATGATTGTGCTTTTTCTGGTGCCCAATTTTGTGCTCATGATTGTCATTCCGGGCGTCTTCGACGCGTAGCCCGCGTTTGAAAAACTGTGGCCTGTGCTTCTTCTGGACAGACCCGGCAGCCGTGCGCCCCGCCCCAAACTACCGAGAGCGAAACAGCCCGAGTTTGCGAAGCCTGCGGGCCTAGGTTTCTTCTGTACAGACCCGAAATCCCCAGGCCTAAACTCCGAAGCTTAAACCTTCAGCCCCACCTCCGGACTCAGACCGGTTTGCCCTAAACCCTAAACCCCAGGGCCGAAACTCTAAACTCCGAGCCCGAAACCTTGANCTTCAGCCCCACCTCCGGACTCAGACCGGTTTGCCCTAAACCCTAAACCCCAGGGCCGAAACTCTAAACTCCGAGCCCGAAACCTTGAGCCCCACATCCGGACACTGAGACAAGCTTGCTGCCCTAAACTCTAAGCCCTGGCCCGAAACCCAACCTGAGACCCACATTCCACAAACCAAATCAGCCCAGACCAAGCCCAAGCCTCAAGCGACGCCAGTCCCACGGTGAATGTTTCTGAAAGTGTGACCAGGTGGTTAAGATTTAATCCATTGGGGCCTTCAAACCCTGGTGCTCATTTCTGCCTGTGTGTTATATAAGGAACCTTTATTTAACTGTTAGTGGGGAGGGTGGGATCCTAAATAATAACAATAATAAATATCAATAAATACTGATGTACTAATAAGAAGACTACTACTACTACTACGACTACTACTAGTACTATTCACAACAGTAATTACAACTTAGTTATAAGAAGAAGAACCATGGAATAACTACAGACTTTAGTAATATTGGGTACTCTTATGTTCTACAAGGCTTCCAATGAAGCGGATGCAACCATGATAAACCAATATCCCAAAGAGCCCATGACTCCTGTCTTGACACCAAACACGCTAAACTAACTCACAATTTCAATGTATGGCACAAGGTAAACAGGGGTGCAATCCTGGCCGAGGCGCGAGAAGGTAGTACAACATCATGCCCACTCCCCAGCAGTCGCATTGCTGACCTTATCTGGACTCTGCTTTCGAAACTACTGAAGTACACACGCAACAGCAACCCTTTCCGTAAATTATACGGGGCTTCAGATTATGATTTACGCCTAAATTCCTTAATAATTAAGGGAATATGAAGGAGCCCTTGACGCAACCCTAACTGAAAGCTAGCTATATCCCTTAGTTACAGTAAGGGTTATTGGGCTCTCTGGGTTTGGTAGAGATCCATCTCGGCGGCTGACCGTAGACGCCACCCCACACCTCCGAGTCAATCCACAGAGTGGTTGAGGATTTAGGGGTTTCGGATTTAGGATTTAGGGCTTTGAGGGTTTAGGGGTCTAGGGTTTAGGGTTCAGGGTTCAAAGTTTAGGGTTTAGGGTTTGGGGTTTAGGGTTTAGGATTTAGAGTTTAGTAGGATTTAGGATTTGTGGTTCATTGTGGCTTAGGGTAACCCTGAACCCTAAACTCTACAAAAAGGCGGCTGCGGGTGTCCGGGTCGGGCAACTGTAAGTAGGATTTTCGTTGGGCCTTTACTAGGGTTCCTTATATGAATGCTACTATTTTGGAGGGGTATAGGCCCAGGGTTTCTTAATCAGATTCTACATTAGGGTTTTAGTTTTAGGGCTCAAGGCCCAGATGGTAGAATCCGCCTCGCATGGAACTCGTCGTAGTCCCTGTCGTATAGTAACTCGAAAGCAACACTAAGCAAGGTCCTGGATATTTTGTCTTAATCACATGCTCTCGATTGGCTCAGTTCTGACTCAACCCTTTCTGCTGCATGCTGGTTTGTGGCTCCTGCGCAGGTAGAGACCTTCGCACTACAAAACGTTCGAAACGGCTATATGGATTGAGGCTTCTATGACTCGGCCGACATGTGGACATCGCAAACTACGCTCACCAAAGAATGCTCCTAGACACCTTAATCCAAACGCAACATCCCCTGAACCCACTTAATATTAAAACCCACTAGAAGCCTACTTTACTTATATTTACGAAGGCACCTATATAATCGAACCCGAAACAAACTGGTAACAGAAAAACAACCTACAAAATCGCACAGATCCGTTAGAACCCAAATCCTAAACCCGAATCCCTAACCCAAGCCCTAATCTCTGAACCCTCATAATACGGTTTAAGGTATATTCCTTAACTAAGGGATAGTAGAATCCTCTGAACCCTAAGCCCTATAGATCCCTTGTATGAACCCTTAAAGGAATCCGAATAGATCCCTTTTAAAGGAACCCTATAAACCCGTATAGAACCCTTCTAAAGGAAAAGTGAACCCTTAGGTATCTCAGTTAAGGTAGATTCCTTAAGTCCCGTATAGAACCGTTATCGATCCCTTAAAGGAACCCCCCTGGGCATCAAAATAGCCCAAAAGCCCTATATAGTATGGTCTTTGGGCCCAGAAGCCTTAATATATGAGTCCTTAGATTCCTAGGGTAAATCCTAATCCCGAGACCGGAAAAAAGGACCCCCTAGGTATTCCGTAATAAAGGGATCTTGGAGTCTCGGGGTTCTAGCGCCTCAGGAGCCATAAACTCCGGAGTGCCCCCGACGCTGTCGACCGCTTGGCTCTCCTGAAGGGTTTAGGGGTTCCTCTAAGGGATCTGTAGGGTTCCTTTAAAGGGATCTATAAGGGATCTTTCGGGTTTTAAGGGTTCAGGGTTTTAGGGGTTTAGGGTTTAGGGTTTGAGGGTTTAGGGGGGCTCCCATAATACAAGGAACCCCAAGCCCAAACCCTTCGGTGATGAAGGCTTTAAAGGGGGCTCCTGTACACCGGATGGCGGTGTGGGTTTTAGGGTTTAGGGGTTTAGGGTTTTGGGTTTGGGAGTTGGAAAAGGGCGTTGTCAGGCTCTAAGAGGGGTTTATGAAAGTGCTCCAGAGCATTGTAAGGTCTGGAGCAATGCTTTCTTTTTCTAGGATATTATGAGGTGGTCTTTTAAGGCTTGATCGGGGCCTTTATTGGGGCTGTGCAAGTTTCATAATACCTTGTTTTTAGGTGTTCTTTTGACTTCTTTGCGTTCTATATAACCCTCATACTCAGCTTGTGAAAGCATTCTCGCAGCTCTGGGAGTTTAGGGTTTGGGCCTTGAGGGTCGTAAGGTGTTGCATTGTTTCCGGGCCGCATTCTTGATGTTGTGTCCTTTGCTTGGCTTCAGGGCATTGAACCCAAAGCCTACGCCCTAAACCTCGTAAACCCCAAGCCCTGACGTTCATACCAAAACTGTTGCCGGCGAGTGATTGTGCCAATCGAAGCCACCTAAGCCGATGATGCTGATGATGCTTACCATGCTTTTACAACCTCGCCCGTGCTCATGATGCTGTCCGTGCTTTGCTGCTTTTGGGCATGTAGGGCCACCTGAGCCGATCATACATATGCTGCTTCTCTTGTTATTGCTACCTGGACCGCCCGTGCCAATGATGCTCATGGTGCTTGCCGTGCTCTGCGACTTCCGGTGCCTCTTGAGCCGATGATGCTCACCATGCTCCTTTGCTTTGCAGCCTCGGGACCAGGCAAGACACCGCATCTTCCCAAGTGGTACTTCTCAGACGCCCTAAACCCTAAACCTTTAAACCGGTCTGCAATCACTGCAGTCACTCTCTGGGCGTCCATGTCTATTTAATGCTGTGATGGGGAGCCTGCGG
Organism: Symbiodinium sp. clade A Y106; assembly: GCA_003297005.1. NCBI lineage: Eukaryota > Dinophyceae > Suessiales > Symbiodiniaceae > Symbiodinium > Symbiodinium sp. clade A. The sequence continues at coordinate 9,217 of BGNK01004978.1, read as the reverse complement.
GTTAGGAAGAGGGTCCAAAGACCATCCTTCTTCTGGTTATAAGTATTTCGGGGCCTTAACCCGCCCCCCAACATAGCTTAGGTAACTACTAAACACCCTATATTAGGCTTAGGATCTCGAGTTTCAGGCTTCTGCGGGCTCTTGGGGCGAGGGTCTAGGTCCAGGGAATATCAGGTCGCAATGTGGCAGGCCCCGGACCCCAATCGCATATGGGTAGTTCTCTAAATTAAAGTCCCTGTATAGAAACCCAAGATAGTACGGCACCCTTCTTAAAAAAGGAGCCTAAAAGAGACCCCCAAAAAAGAGATCTATAAATATAGAACGCCTACCCTAAGGCTCTAAGGACTCACTTCAGGGCCAAATAGCCCAACAAGCCTCATACTACATGAGGCTTTTTGGGCCATTTCCTTAGCTTTATATATCTCTTTCTTGTAGGTTATAATGTAACAACACTCAAGCCCTAACCCCTTGTAGAGCCCTTGCAATAACCTTGATTGGATCCAGTAATGGCTCTAGTCTACGAGCATTTAATTAGCCACAACTAATATGCCCGAAATTCTTAACCCTCAACGCCTAAACCCACAACCCTAAAACCAAGGAAAATCCTAAACCCTACCAGCCCTGAACCACTAAACCCAAAACCCTCAAACCCAAAACTCTCAAACAAAACATCATAAACTCCCGAAAAGCACTAAACCCAAACCTAAAACCTTTAACGCCTGAAAAAACCAAAAAAGCCGCGGCTCCTTGCTAAAGGTCGCGAGGCCGAAGTCGATCAGCTTCACGTCCGAGCTCGTCCCCGGTCGAATCCTCGGGGTTTAGGGGTGTAGCGCGTAGGGGTTTAGGGGTTTGGGCTTGGGGATTGGGGGTTCAGGGGTTTGCGGGCTTAGGGGTTTGGGGTCTTAGGTGTTCGGCTCTCTGCTTTCTTGGGGAGGGGGAGGGGAGCGTCCACACACACACACATGCACTCTCTGGTATCTTGCATCACTGTCGAAGTTTCAAAGCAGAGGCCCAACCGCAAAGCAAGTGCACAAGACCCAGGCTTCATGACGTTCGCAGGCTTGATGTCCCGATGGATGACCTGGAACATCGTGCACACTGCTTCCGCTGCAATACAGATTAGCGTACGTTCAAGACAAAAGTAGCAGTAGCAGGCAGAACGCAAAGGTTGGTCGTCACAGCCGCAAGGAACGTCATCATCTTCTTCTACATCGCCCCCACTCAAAGTTCGAAGGCCTTCTCATCCCATGGAAGCATGAAGACCTTTATGTTAGGAAGCCCAAGGGAACACTTCAGGGAAATCCACCAGTGGGGAATACTGAGGAATGCGAGCACCGACCCCATGTTGCCCTTGAAAACAGGAAGGGATGACCGGGATCACCAGCGAGTGACCTCGGCCGACCAGTGTTGGATTTAGGCGCCAGGGTTTGGGAACATAGAAGTTCCTGCTGGGTTTAGGGCTGAGTAACTTTTCGATTCGTGTGGGTTGGGGCCTCACTTACAGGACATGGCGGTAAGGGGGTTTATAGGGTACTTGGAGGATCATGGGAATTGGTAAGGAAGGTTATCAGTATTACGGGTTATGGGTAATTATGAGTATAGTTACCTTATTTGTAACCCTACTTATCCTACTTACTAAGCCCCATGATCCTCCAAGTATGACTGGCTCTCTTTTGTTTTTGCGGCCTTTGGATTTTGAGGGTTCAGGGGCCAGTATCCTGCAAGCATGTTGAAAGTTTAGGGCTTGGGCTTCAGGGTTTTGGGCTCAACCCCAAAAACCCTAAACCCCAAACCCTAAACCCTAAACCCCAAAAAAATTGCACCGAAGTTTCGGGGATCCGCTTGGGGGGCTGCTTCGAAGGCCCTAGGCTCGCAGTCGAGGGCTCAGGGCTCATAGGGCTCATAGACTTTTCTTGTAGGGTCCCTATAAATTCCATATTAGGGTTTATAATAAGAACCTACAAAAAAGTAGGGTTTGGTAGTTTAAGGTAGGCTTGTAGGCAGGGTTTCGGGAACGTGGCAATGATGCTGTTGGGGTCTTGGGATTAGGATGTGAGACTTTGACGCCGAACCGTTCATGTTATTTTTCCAAGATACTCCTATCCGGATATATTATCGTCTATGCAGCGTAAGGTAACACACCCCACAACCTTCTTCAGATTGCTTAGAGCCCTGCTTGGGGGCATCACCACTGGGAAGCAAGTCATGAGGCTATAGCCGCCATGTGGGTAGTATCGTCCTTTCGAAATCTCCGATCCTTCAGGCGAACTGGGCATGCTTACGGTTAAGTTGACCACTGAAAGTCGTGGCACTCGAAACAAAACCTAAACCCCGAAACCTGCACCCTAAACCCCTTACCCCTGAACCCGTCCCTGAAGCCGACACAACCGTGAAGACTTCCGGTTACTTTGGAGAAACCTAACTGAATAGCCGTGAACTCTCATCGATATACCGGAAACCACAAAACCGAAAAGGCAAACCCTAAACTTCTAATCGAAATCTGGTACTATAGGGGCCTTAATAATTAGAATAGGGTTTGGGGGCCAAGTATACCGTAATTATAATAAGGAACCCCCCGAAAATAGTATAGGTAGTTATTAAGGCCAATATAGTACCGTGAACCTTTGTCGAAACGGTTGATGTGCCAAAGGGACAGTAGTTGATTGCCAGGAGCACCTGCCGCACATAGCGCGCCACCTTCCCAACGACGCCAATATCTCGTACTATTAAGCGCTTGAGGGTTATGATGGGGTCTTGGTGAAAAATCGAATTAAATCCAAAAGCCCCGAAAAGGTGACAGAACATTTTTGCCTGTCGCAATCAAGGAATATTCTCAAGTCCCAGTATAGATCCTGGGATGGATGGGATGTTGATCCCCCAGCCCTGTAGAAGATCGCATAATCTTAGCACCAGAGTAAAATACTTGAACAGACAACAAGCCTAAGCCCCGAGCCCGGAACCCCTTAAGCCCAAGACGCTGAGATACAAACATTAAACTTGCTTTCCGATGCCGAGCCTGCGCCACTGGCAGACCAGACCCTGCGAGGCAGAATCTATAAACTGCGCTCCCGGTTTGGGGTTGCGAGTGTCGGGGTTTGCGACTTAATGTTTCGAACTTCACCCTAAACAAACCCTGAACCCTAAACCCTAAACCCTAAAACCCCAAACCGTAAACCCTATAGACCCTAAACCTTGAACCCTAAGGATCTTCAAGGTTCGGGGCTAGTAAGCCCTGCGCCAGGGCGACTACGCTACAAAGCCCCACAGTCCTGCGGTTCGGGATGTTAGGGGTTTAGGGTTCAAGGCTTTAGGGGTTTAGGGGCTTAGGGTTTAGGGTCTAGGGTTCAGGGCTTTAGGGCTTATAGGGTTTAGGGTCTATAGGGTTTAGGGCTTCCGGGGATTAGGATTTAGGATTTACGTCGTCCGCATTGTGGACCCAACTCCACGATCCTGACGAACTGAAGCTGCCAAAGGCGGAAACAGCAAGAAAATGGGACAAGTTCCAATACGGTTTAGGGTTTAGGGTTTAGGGTTTAGGGTGGAGGAATCCGCGCACAGCCTGTTCAGAGAAACGGTTTGAATGGCAAAGACAACGGCCAAGTCCCACCTGGGCTGCCTCCGAATCTGCCTGCTCGGAGAGATTAGATGTGTATCGGAAAAGCCCTTACAGGCCCTGCAGCTGGCCTGACAACGCCATGTAGAGGGCGTGGAGCTTCTCATATTCATCTGCAGGAAGTGCGCAGTTTGATTGGATTCACTCCTCACTCCTCGCAGCAGCCACCAGATGCCGCAAGATCTAACATGCTATGTATGCCTTACGCCTTGAACCTAAAAGGCCCTACACGGTGTAGGTTCAAGCTTGGTACAAAGGAGCCAAGGAACATTGATCTGCTGGAACCCCCCGTCTAGGGTTCGGGATTTAGTGTTTGCAGGATTTCGGGCACAGGGTTTAGGGGCATGTTTTGGGACTTACGGCCCCCAAAAGGAGCCCTTTAAAGGATCCCTTTTAAAACCTAAACCGCTGTAGAGCCCGCCACGATCTTGTGGCCCCCAGCCTCTTCGTCAAAACCCTTATACCTTGCCTACATATAATTAACCCTGAACCCTTACTAAACACTTAACCCCAAAGCCCCAAACCCGAAATCCCAAAATCCTAAATCTACAAATCTTTATCGCCTAAACCAGAAATCCTCAAACCCTAGACCCCTGAACGCCCCTAAATCCCAAAACTCAAAATCCCGAACCCCTGACCCCTAAAAATCCCAAACCGCAAACCGAAACCCGAAATCCTGAATCCCAAACAGCTCCTACTTTAGGGTTTAGGCTCTAGGGTTCTAAACCCTCAAAACCCTGAACCCTAAAGTCGTGAATCCCCAAAGCTACCTTAAACCCTAAACCTTTAAAACAAAAAACAAAGCTGTTAAAGGAGCCCTAAAGGAGCCTACTTTAAAGGAACCCCTCCAACCCCTGGGTTCCCAGGCGGCTCCGCGCGATCTCCTGCTGAAGGTCGCCGCCAGAGCAGACCTCACCTCGGGTGCTTAGGGTTGCTCTTTAAGGGCTCTTAGGGTTTATAAGGTTCAGGGTTTGGGGGTGCTCGTTAAGGGCTCTTGGGGTTTGGGGTTTATAAGGTTTAGGGTTGAGGGTTTAGGGTCTAAGGTGTAGGGCTTAAGTTTACGGTGGTTCTTTCAGGAGCTCGTTGAGGGCTCGTAGGGGGGGGGGGGCCCAATTGAAAAGAGAAGTCAGGGTTTACTGTAGGGATGTTTAAGGTTTGGGGTTTACTAGTCAGGGTTTGGGACCGCTTAGGATTCAGAGTTTAGGGCTCTTTTTAGGGCATAATGCGACTGAAGCTACAGGACCCTAAAACCAGCCGTAAAGTTTATATGGAGTTTGGGGTTTAAGGTCATGAACCAAGGCTGTCGCATGCCACGGTCCTTTGGCCGTTCTTGCCCTAAAAGAAGAATCTGAGGACCGAAATGGAAGTACTGCCTGCTATTGAGGCTCTGACACCCTGAATGTGCACTCACCGCATATTGCACACGAGCTGCGTACACAATGGCTTGGAGTTATAGGGTTTAGTGCACATGCAATAAGAGTCAACGTATACACCCCACTTCATACAAGCCACAACTACCCTTCAGGTCTGAATGCAAGCCCAACATGTCGAACGTTCACGGGCCCTACAAAATGCGCAACCGGTACGTTAAGCTGGGGCCCAAAGCCTCTGTGAGTCTTCGGGTTTCGGAAGCCCGAAGTCCGGACTTGGGCTACTTGGAGGATCGTGGGACTTAGTAAGTAAAGTTATAAGTATCTTAAGTGGGTTTATAAGTATAGCTACCTTATTTATAACCTGACTTACTAAGTCCCATGACCCTCCAAGCAGGAGGAGTTCTGGCCTGGGGGTTGGGCTTTCGAGTTGATAGGGTTTATACCTTAACCTACCAAACCCTACTGTTTTTGTAGGGTTCCTATAAACTCCATATTAGGGTTCATAATAAGGGCCTACAAAAAAGTAGGGTTTAGTAGGTTAAAGTAGGGCCTCATACAAAACCGCTCATACCAAATCCGGGCTAGAGTACTCGAAGGCATGGCTGGGACGCCGGCAGATCACGTAGAACGCAGGATCGTGCGGCCCTGTAGGACTCGGGTTTAGGACTTCGGGTTTAGGGCTGAGGGGTTTAGGGTTTAGGGTTTGGGGGTTCTGCCCAACCCCTCTAGGGTACCTGCTTTTCTATATGGCAGGTCCGAACCATGAACTGGGTACTAGGTACCCTGAGAAAAGGGTAGGGTATGAGCTTCGAGGCAGGGTTTGGGGCCTAGCCAAACACGAAGCCCTGCAAACCCGGAAAGTCCAAAGGACTCTCCTGAAGCTTCGTTAAGGGTTCTTCCAAGGTTCTTTAAGGGTTCTTTGAAGGTATTTCACGGGTGGATCAGGGGTTCTTTAAGGTTTAGGGCTCAGGGGCTCCAAGACCCTCAAGGACCTGGATGCCAAAGTCTGCCCAAGTCGATGGGCCCCGAGGTTCTCACGGCTGAGACTGAGACAATCGGGGCCTTGTTCGCCCGGCTTGTTTGCCCCCGAGGACCCTCAACGTGGCCACCATTGCCATGAACTAGGCAAGTGTTTCTGCTCCTGCTATTGCGATTACTTTCGCCGCGGTGGTTGTCGTCGATGCAACGCTGTCGTCGCAGCAGCAGCCGCAGCTGCAGCAGTAATAGTACTGTATAGCAGTAGCAGTCGCAGTAGCTGTCGCAGTGGCGGTGAGCAGCAGCAGCAGCAGCCCCAGGAGCAGGAGCAGGAGGAGGAGGAGGAGAAAGAGGAGCAGCAGCAGCAGGAGGAGCAGGAGTGGTGGTAGTGGTAGTGGTAGTGGTAGTGGTAGTGGTAGTGGTAGTGGTAGTGGTAGTGGTAGTGGTAGTGGTAGTGGTGGTGGTGGTAGTAGTAGTAGTAGCGGCAACAAAAGAAGAAGTAGATTAGAAGTAAAAACACCAGTAGTAGAACGACTAGGATTAGGAGTGGGAGCAGTTGTACTAGCAGGAACAGCCATAGGAGGAGGAAGTAGAAGTCGTCGTCGTCATCGTCGTTGCAGCAATGATATTAATTAGCAGCTTTGGCGGCAGCAGTAGCATCACCGCCGCCACCACCAGCAACACTGATCCTGTTGTAGTATACCAGACATCACCATATGATATCATAATATGATACTGCGTGTACGTATGCATGTAGGCATACCCCTAGATGTGCATGTATACATGTAACCGCAAACGAGCACGTAGCCCCAGCAGGCAGCCGCGGCCTCCGTGTTCAAAATGATCGAAAATTCCTGAGATGGCCCGTGCAAGCGTGAACGGGTTGAGGGTTTGGGATTTAGGGTTCGTGGAGTTGAAGACTACGGATCTTCCATTGTGGTCCTTATATAAGCGTCATGGCGTTCACTTCACTACATGCAAAAGCCGTTGTAGCACTAACGAGCGTAGTGATGTTCAGAGGCACTATAACGGATCAAACCACCATGTCAGCCGACGTACTGATGCTACCTGTTGTCAGGCACGGGCGTTGCTACTAGCATACCCGCAATAACACACACACACACACACAAAACATACACTACTCTACACCCACCAGGATCGTTATAAAAAACACTATCCTATAGCCTATACACCGTATAGAATACTGAGAGGAACCTTCGAAGAGCTCTTCGTAGAAACCCTTTTATCTTAGCCTTAGCAGCCCTTATTATAACTTATACCAAACGAAACCACTCGAGGAACCCGTTTTGAAGGCCGCATAGATCCCGCCAGGATGCGGAGGATATGCGGATGGTCCAGAGCTTTGAGCACCGCAATCTCCTTAGCAGGACGTGGAACCGTAAACCCGAAACCCTAAACCCGAAACCCCCCTAAACCCTAAACCCTAAACCCCAAACCCCCCTAAACCCTAAACCCTAAACCCGAAACCCCCCTAAACCCTAAACCCTAAACCCGAAACCCGAATCTAAAGACTTGACTCGACCCAAACCCCGAGCCAAAGACTTCCAGAGGTGGGCCCTAAATCCTAAATCCTGCCTATAGTATCCACTGTCGTTCCGTTTTGTTGGCCTAACCAATTCTGTATTAAGGACCCTAAAACCTAACCACAGGAAACAAAAATACAATGCAGAGTGTAGGTAAACTCTGACCCTTTCACCGTATATAACAGCTAAACTTATAAATTAGGGTCACACGAGTAGGGCTTGGGTTCGGGGGGGGGGGGGGGGGGGGGGATATGGGGGACCGTAGTGTTATGTTGTAATGGAATAGAAAATAGAAGGCGCTCACTCAACGCAGCATTAAGTCAGAGCTCAGAGTGACACCACTGCGTGACATACGANAAGAAAAAAACGAGACCGGTGGGTTATAATGCGCCCCCCTTTCCCCGTATATAACAGCTAAACTTATAAATTGGGGTGACAGGAGGGGGGTTGGGTTTTGGGGGGGGGGGGGGGTTCAGTTATCGGTTCAGCGTTGCTTAGTTGCCACGCTCGGAACACCTGCAGCAGTACATGGGTGCGCAGTCCATAGTGACTGTCTGCAAAGACATGTCCCATGCATCACCAATGCACTGGAACTCTGCTAGAACATCTATTCGTGGCTAGAAGGGCGAGGGCTTAGGGGCGCACGCAGCATCCAGTCACCCGTAATCCAGGCGCCACTTCAGAACAGTAAGGAAATGATGACCTGTGGCAATAATCTGCCTTCATTTTTGCGGTGAAAACCCTTTTCCAACTCGTTGCTTGTGAGATCTATAAGACCATGTGCAATCCTGTGTTCTCTTCGGCTCCCTAACAAGAACCCATCAAGCCCCCTGCTAAAATCCTGGCCCATTATACTATAGTTATGACAAAGAACCCCCAAAAAAGTATAGGCAATTATTTAGGGTCCTATTCTAAGTCCTTATAATAGCCCTATAGTAGACTTTATATATAGAGGGAAACCCATCAAAAAAAAACTTTTTTGAATCAAAAAAAACTTTCCTCAAAAATCAAAAAAACTTTTTAGCCAATCAAAAAAAACTTTTTCCCAATCAAAAAAAACTTTCTCTACCAGTTTACAGGCAAGCCTAGGAGAATCCGGAGATTTCGTCCCCATCAAAAAAAAACTTTCAGTACTAGTCGTAGTCGTAGTAGTAGTAGTAGGCGTCGTCGTAGTACTACTAGTAGTAGTAGTAGTAATAGTAGTAGTAGTAATAATAATAGTAATAGTACTGGTGGTAGTAGTAGTCGTAGTAGTCGTAGTAGTAGTAGTAGTCGTAGTACTAGTACTAGTACTAGTACTAGTACTAGTACTAGTACTAGTACTAGTACTAGTATTAGTACTAGTACTAGTACTATGGAGGCACACTATGTTGAAGCCGGAAGCATGAGCATTTTCTGGACTCAAAATCGTGCCCTCAAAACCACCAGCCTTGCACGTGTCCTGATACGTACTTGGTGGGACCCGGNAGTACTATTTGTGCTAATAGTGATAAAAGTAGAATTAGTCAAAGTAGTAGTAACAGTGGTAGTAGTCGTCGTCGTTGTCGGAGGTAGTAGTAGTAGTAGTAGTAGTAGTAGTAGTAGTACTAGGAGTAGCACTAGCTGTAGTAGTAGTAGCAGTAGTAGTAGCAGAAGTGGTAATGGTCCTCGTAGACACGGCCATGGGTGCATCCTCAGAGAGGAGAGAGAGAGAGAGAGAGAAGCGTGCCCAT
>BGNK01004977.1:0-45696 GCA_003297005.1 Symbiodinium sp. clade A Y106 | reverse complement strand
GTTACGATCTGCACGTTTCAATTTAGGCGTCCAACACGTTACGATCTGCACGTTTCAATTTTGCAAGAGCTTTTTGTCGTGCACTTGTTGTTTTCATTAAGCTGGAACGTGTCCCCCGGCTTTGGGTCCGACAAATTGAGATGGCTTGGGGTCCGCGGGGGGTGGCCTCCCCAGCATATGTGCTCTGTCTGTTTTTAAGTTTTAAACACATGTGTGCACGCACCAACAGGTTCTGCAAAGCATTATGCAAGTTTTTTAGACAGACCATGTTGCATTACAAAAACCATCCCACATACAAAACTGGGTCGTGTTTGAAGACAAAATGTCCGGTGTCTCCAAACACTAGAACTGGCTTCTTTGCCTTTTAGGCATCCCGCTGCGGCTCTGGCTCAAACAGGCTCAAGTTCAAATCATTTTTGCGTTTTTCAAGCCACAAACCTGGAGGATGTGGTTGAAAAAGGTGATATTCTGGGAATTTGCTTGTACGCATGGCCAAAAATTGCCACATCCTCTGAGTTGTCGACTCTCAGGAAGCAGAATGTCCCTTCATTGTTGATACACAATGTTGACTCGTAGGATCTCTGCGACTCTCAACTCTTGGAGCTTCCTTTCTACTTTTCTGCAGCCAAACGTGGGCCAGTGGGCCAGAACGATTCCAGTGCGATTTGTTACGGCCAAGAGTGGCCAGAAAGAACCAACAAGACTCGGCAGTACCGTGTTACAGCCAAGAGTGCGCCGAAAAAATGTGTCCATCTTGTTTATACGTGCGGCACATTGAAGCAAGCGTCGTCGTCGTTTTCGACACGACCAAGTGCAATTCGCGTTCTGCTGCACTGCACTTGTTGTCTTCCAGATTTCGGAGAAATGCCCGAGAACCTGTTCTCCAGTTTTCTTCTTGCGCATTGTCCATTCTTGGACAGCGACAGGCCCCTCTCCCTGCATGACGTGCACCGTCTTTCCGTTTTCATCTTCTTCCGCTACGAATGGTGGTCGTACTCCGACCTATTCGGTTGTTAGTCAGCTTTGGCGAGAAAAAGAAGCTTCCATCTGCAACTTGACCTTCGCGTTCGAGCCTTTGCCCCAAGACACAGTGTTAGAATGTTGGTGCTAACGAGAGTGTCGGCTTAAGAAGCACTCGTATGTAGAGCATCTTCGTATTTTGAAGCACTGTCGCTTTCTGGTGATGATAAACGACAACACCGTTGGAGGTGGGTGGGTTTGGCTATGTGGCCACATTCGACACTATGTGCAGGGCTGTTTTTATGTGCAGGGCTGTTTTTGTGGTTCGTGTTCCCGCACTATGGTGGCAGAGTCCCACTGAAATGCAAGTCTGCGGAACTGTGGCCGAACATGATTTTTTGGATATGGACAAACGAATCGCGTCCAAAGGAGCTCATGATGCTGTAGCGGGAGCACGATTTCCGGCACACACAAGACTGGATGCATGTTAGGGGAGTGTGATGCACATTGGGCCCATGGGAATGCTCATTGGCAATGAATGTTGCTGTGCCACTGCCTCTAAAGTAGCCTTCTTCAGCTCGAACCCTTCTGCGAGCTGACCAGCTTACTATCAACTGGCGATCTGCATTTCGCAGGGCGTGGCCCGGTTTAACTTGGCAGCGCTTGAACTCAGCACAATCTCTTGCACAGTTGTACGTGCCCCACGAGGACCAGTTGTTTATCCGTCCGATACGAGTCACGCACTTGGTTACTAGCTTGTCTCAGGCTCAGCAACGCGAGTGGAGATCGCAAGCCTTTGGAACATGCGGGATGACTGGTCAGTGGCATGACTGTTTGCCTGTGCCGAGGTCCTGATGTCGCAGCCATGTCATTCATTGGGCAACGACTGTACAGGACGGCGTTTCTGTCAACAATCAGCTGTGGGATGCGTGTGGTTGATATGGTTGCCATGCAGCAGGTGAATCCAATCCATATTGTGCAGAACTCACCCGACGGCACGACGCTGCTAATCAGGCACGGGTGTACAAAAGAAGGTGTTGCTTGTGGATGCTTCTCTTGGCATGGACAGGGTGTGCATGGCCATGAAAGGATAAAGAGGCCTGCGCGCAGAAGAAGTGAATGACCGTCTGATGCCATGTACTCTGGCATAACCGGCGGCATGGCAGGTACCATGGCCTTTGTCTTTGTGTCTGCATGTTGCTTGCCAGCTCCTCAGTTGTCAGGGATTGATGGCTCTAATCATTGCACTTGGCTGCCACTTCGTTGAGACCGAGGGGGTGTACTACCAGTCGCCGGCCGCAGGTGCAAATCCCAAGGCAGCAAACATCATCTCATGGACAGTGCCTCAGAGCGTCTCGCATTTTGCCAATGCCAGGCGACATCCATCGATGAAGCTGGTTTTTCAGCAGCTGCGACACCCGTCAAGTGCTTGGCAGAAGTTATAAGCTCCAGACAGGGGTGTAGACGGCGCCGCGCACGCGAATTGTTGAGGACCTTGCCATTTCTCCCATGCAGGTGGAGGGCAGTCACGAAGTTGCACTCGCACTTTTTCAGCAGTGTGCAGGTGTTGTTGAGCGTCCGGCAACGTATCGCTTCTGCGGCCAAATGCTAAGTCAAAAAGCGTCTCCGGTCTGTTTCTTGTCCCTGTGGTTTACAAGGCTCTGCGGTCAACCAGCATTCCTTCATGCACTGAGAAACAACGCCCACAGGCTGGGCCTGTCAGGAAGCATATGCCGGATGGACCCTAGTTCCAAAGAGTCTAGCCAGACAGGCAGTTTTTCAAGTAGGCAAGTCAGAAACTTGGTTGTGTTTGTCGACGTTGCCCTGCTGGCGAGGTTTTGGACTGTGCGACGACCCTGTGTTTCTTGGTTGCATCGGTGCAATGTGGGTTCCAACACATCCTAATCATGGCTGGTGCCACGTCTTGGCCAGGTTCCTTGGATTTGGACGAGGAAGCACCATACATATCCCCAAACGAGACGCTGTCTTTGCTCTCGTCCCAGCTTACAGTAAGCAGAGGAAGTCGGTTGGATGAGGCTCAGATCTGGTATGTAGCTTGAAACAGGAATCAGTCGGTCATGGAAGATGGGAGAGCAACGGCCGGCACGGCTTTGAGTGTTACTGTTAGCACAGCACTCTGCACTTGTCAAGTCTGCCAGGATTCTCACTTTCCTGGCAATGTGCCTGAGGGCCACATCACATTGAACCTAGAAAGATCCGAGCAGGCGAGTGCACAAGTGGCTAGGGCTAGGGCAGCGACATCTCCACATGTCCATAGTGGTCTTGCTCGAACTACCATGCTTGTGAATGCTGCATCGCCGACACTGGAATAAGTATGTCACGAGTCACGAGGAGATTGACATCATCAACGACGTGGTGCATTACAAGAGTGCGTACTATGGCACCATCATGGTGGGCAATCCGCCTCGCTCCAAGATTCTGAGATCGTGAGTCCCAGACCTGCCGAAGAGTTCTCTTGCATGATTCGCGAACAATATGTACTGCCGCCGATTCTTGTTCACCCTTCCTCTTGATGATTGATCACGAGTCAACGGCCCTGGTGTCGCCCAGTGGCGATGAGATGAGAGTCGTTACTTGTTGTGGTCCAAGCTGTTTGTTGCTCTGAGCTTCGCGCATGGACACCTGTTCCCAGCGAATACGATGAAAAGGCATCGCAAATAGGAAATCTTCGCCCAGGGCCCCGGGCCGGGCCTCTAAGGCCGAAGCCCTTCACGGTCGTCTTCGACACAGGGAGTGGGCACTTGATACTGCCAAGCTCGTGCGCGACACCACGCGACGACACGACCTGGTCTGCGTTTGCTTGTCTCTTTCCATTGCCTGTCCCTCATCGCAGAAGGTATTGCCACACTGCCACCTGCAAAGTACATCGCAGGCAAGGTGTTTACAGTACGGAGCACGGATTTTGCAAGGCTGAGCGACAGAACCTCCAGGTATAGGCGGAGCTCCTCAAGTACTGCACGAGACATTGACTGGGATGGCCGCGTGGTGTCAGCCTTCGACCTCGGCCGGTCGAAGCCAGACGGTAGCCCCCCGAGATGAGGTCAAATCCGGTGAAGCTCGTGACCAGATCACCGCAGAGAGCTCTGAATGACCACGGCTGCACTTTGTGTTGTCCTTCAGGTCCCGAGACCCGTGACTCGCCTTCCGAGGTGTCCTTCGGCACTGGCGAGGTGACTGGTGTGTTCATGGAGGTCGATCACTTCTCATGCTGACGCACTCATGCCGTAGTTTCTTACGACCTTAGGCAGTGTACGCCGCGTGGCCAGGATGACCTATGCTTCGGGCAGCGCGGTCCGGGCATGGATAAGAGCAGCGCAAACGTGCCCGTTTCAGGCAGCGGCTCAGCTGTGGTGCGATGTGCAGTGTTGGGTCTTTCGTTCGTGCAGGCCAAGGCGGCGAAAGCTGTGTCAGCATGCGCTTCATTGCCGCAACTGCATCTCGGCACATGTCCGTGGCTGCTACAAATGGTAGTGACTGGAACTCAAGAACTGTTGTACTGTTGTGTTGTCGGTTGTGTGATGACACCAAGGCCAAGGCTGGAATTGCAGAGAATTGAGTCGTACTCAAGAGCCTCTTGCATGGCTTCATGGAATTAACAGCAATCATAATACAGGATCGCCGTCAGACCAGTCAAGACAGAATGATCCTAACCCCAGCAATCTGCACTTTGCATTGCGACTCGGCGGCCTGTGCCTGCCTTTGCCTGCCTTGCCTGAGATGCTTCCAAGGACATGTCCGCGGATCCTTTCAAGGCGGCGCAAGCAGTTCGGCAAAACCGTCATGTAAAATGTGTTGTCTACAGTTTCTCGAGTCCACTTTCAACAGGATTTCGTCTTCGACGGTGTCCTGGGCCTGGGGTTGGAAAGCCTGTCGCAGACATCAGCTTTCAATTTTCTGCAGGCTCCAATCGGACATGCTTGGGCTTGGCTGTGCACAGTGATGGCCAGCAAGGGCATTCTCGTGATCCTTTCAGGTCGCCTCCGGCCTGACAAGTGCGCCTGGAACCTGGCAGACGGAGTGGGAGAGGTCGTTATAGGGTGTTGAGTCACGTGTACAGACACGAAGGCGCGGGAGCGACTTCAGCAAAACCTTTGGCATCTTCCTGGCGACTCACAACGAGGAGGACGGGAAGCAGAAAGAAGTCCAGAAACTACTTCCTAACATCCTTTTCATGTCAGCGACCTGTGCGCTCACTACCTCATGCTCAGCTTGCGTGACAGACGAGCCAAATTACGATGGGTGGCTGGGCTGAAGAGCACTTGCAAGAAGAGGCGGGATTGGTGTTGCGCAGCCCCGTTTTCGTTCGTCGACAGAGAGCTCCAGGTGAGCTGGAGTCCCGTGCTTGACCCGGAATTGGGCCACTGGCTCCTGAAGATCCAGGCAGACTGGAGCTGATGCAACGAATGCAACGCGAATGCAACGTATGCTGTGATGCCAAGTGTTTGTCTCGTCAAGGCGATCTGGATCGACGGTGAGAAGCTGCCTTTCTGCGACGAGGGCTGCAAGGTGCCTGCTGCTGTAGGTGGATGTAGCACTGATGCAGCACATTGCTGGCTCTTGGAAGGCCGTGGTCGACTCTGGCACATCACTGCTCGCAGTTCCGACTCCAATTTTCCCGGAGCTGTATGAACGACTGAGGCACGAGATGGCACGAGGAAGTCCCATGCAAACAAAGCGCTCGTTTCCCCAAGGGCCCCGGCGTCTTTGTCGGGTGACTGCTCCTCGCAATCAGCTCAGCAATATTTTGAGTTCATTCGGTGGACAAGCTTCGAAACGGCATTGCACAGGCAGAGTCCGAGTCTCAAGATAGAGCTGGATGGCTTCACACTCACCTTGGACGGGGAGGCTCTTTGCTTCTAGTTGATGTGCGCGATATGTGCGGATGGGGGTGGTGGAGAGGACTTCAGCCGGCTCGACCAAAAGGGCAGCGCACGTGGACCAGCTTGGGGGCAATCTCAGACACCTGCAGAGGTTGGGTTGAGACTCGCTCCGCACAACTGGATTCTGAGCCAGCAGGGCGCGACGCGACGGGACATGATGTGCAAGCCGATGCTCATGGTGATGGATCTGTCCATCGCCTGCGGTGGTCCGGTCTCTCTGTGTGCGCATGTGCTCTTAGGGCTTGGGGCCCAGGCCAGAGCCCATAGGGCCGAAGCTCTTCATCCTCGGCGAGCCGGTGCTCAAGACCGCGGCCCTGCGGCGCAGGCGCTTTGAGTGGACGCATTGCTCCGCGGTGCAGGAAGTTCTACACGGTCTACGACGCGGAGACGAAGCGCCGCTGGCCCAAGTGTCCTCATGGCTACAAAGTCATCGACTGCGAATGATTTGAGGCATTGGCTTCGGCCGAGCAAGACATGCTGTACCGTCTTCTGAGATTGAAAGCGACAGCTGGTGGAACGCCGCGGACAGAGTGCGAGAGTACAGTGCACGTGCGCACTTGTGTGTGTGTGTGTGCTGTCTTCAAAGTGTGGCGGAACTGAACTCGCAGGAAGAGGAGCTGGCCAAGGCTCCACATGAACACTACTCTGAGTGTCTGGCCCGCGACTGTTGTCTCAGACTGTGTCGCAGGAGGTGGGTTCTTCTGGTGCATGAGGAGTTCTTCGAGGTCGGTTGTTGCATCCTGGATTTCGTTTGCGATTGTCATTGATTGGTTTTGAGGAGCTTGCGGGTGCAGTGTGTTGTTGTGATCGCCAGCCCTTCCCGAAAGGTTTTGCCCCAGTTGCTGCAAGCTTTGTTTGCTCTGATATTCAACGTGAGGTCAGCTTCCGCTTTGTCGACAACAGCGAGTGAGGGCCGGGTTGTATCTGAGCAAGATGAAAGGTATCGGATTCGGCATGGCTCCGCAATTGCATTGGGCACAGCTCGAACTGAACCGGAAGAAGGCATCGCCAACGTGTCTCATCAGTACATGTGCATGCAAGTTGGGATTGTTTGTTTCACCCGACCGACTGAGGCGACGCGAGTGCGAAGACGGCATGCGATGGATTCCTCACGACCCTTGAACCTTCTGCTCGGCAAAGAGTAAGGATCCTGCCGCAACATTGTGGTTCAAGTCCAGTCGACATGAGTGTCTTGCACTGTGCAAAGCTGCAGAGGCTTCGCTGATTTTCAGATTCCAGGTTCTTTCTTCGGTGCATACTGATTGGAGGCAGCTTCGGCGTCCAGCCTTCCAAAGGCTCAGATGTCATGGCAGAGACAAGCCTGCACCTTATGGTTGCAGCTTTGGCTGGGGCATCAAGTTGTCAAGGAAAGGCTTTCAAATTGTCCATCGCGAGCCCATATTCGATTACACAACGGCCAACCTGTTTCCCTTCATCACGTGCCAACGAGGTTAGGCCCAAACCGCGCACTTGCTTTCTCCTCGTCATTTTGGGTTCCTTGACCTTGTCCCATCATCTCCTCGACTTGGCTACACTTAATACTTATAACTTATAAGCCTTATGGGATTCGAATGTGCCAAAGCTTTGGGGGCTTGACCCCTTCTTGTGCACGCAGCATCTTTCGATGTTTCGGGAAATGTCTCGGATCTAGCAGGCCTCGTTTCTTGTTCAAGCGGTATTTGCCATGATTCTGAAGAGACTGCAGCATCGAATCCGTCAGAAGCCCGAAACAGTGAGGTTGTATGTGTGTGTACCCTGTTCCGAAGGGCTAGGTAATGTCATAATCATTGAAGTTCAGGGGGCATGGCGGTCATTCCCTAGCCATGCCAACGAAAAGCTCTGGGAGATGACTGGAAGGGAAACTGGACGGAGTTGCCTGCACCTGCCAAAGTAAACGATGCGCACTGACGATGAGTCGTAGCTTGGACATCTTTACCTAGTTTTCGTCGTGAAAGGAACCAGGTTTTCAGGCAGTGCTTGAGCGCAATGGATGCTTGCTCGACAGTCACATGTTCATGTGGTTGTGCAACAGTGAGTGCAGCTTGTTACATGTCCTTTCTTGCCAGTTTTTGTTGTCGACATGTACGAGCCTGGAGTCCCCTTTTTGAAGCAAAACCGAGATGGGAAAGCAGAAGCCCATTCATTGAGTAACCCCAACAGCGGAATGGCTGTCGTTGGGCTCACATGAAGGGGCCAGAAAAGCTGACAGAGCTGTAGATGGGGGCATTGAGCAAAAGATTCTGAATCGAGCGGTTTATGGGTGGCTGCGTTTTCGGGTGTAGGGACGGCATGGAGCTCCAGATTTGTTGAAACCAGGATGCGTCTAGGAGGCCCCGAGAAATGGATTTGGGTTGGTCGGAGGCTTGGGGAACTCGATTTCGGTAACCCTAACGCAAACAGCATCCCACGGGATGACTGGTCAGCAAGTGTGCATTCCCGACAGTAATTCTGCCAAAGCGCTGTCGGACTCCCGGTCTGCGGGGGGATCCCTTGAAATATCTGGCAACCCGTGAATACAACTGCCTTTATCCTTGGAGTCTAAGCCTTGAGACCTGAAGGCCCCACATGAATAAGGCCCCGATTGCCGTGAAAACCATTGGAGCTTAACTCTCCTGGATCAAGCTCAGATGAGCACGCCTGGTGTGACACCCTTGNCATTGGAGCTTAACTCTCCTGGATCAAGCTCAGATGAGCACGCCTGGTGTGACACCCTTGAAGAAGGAACCCCCATTCCTGGCTGGACAGCTCCATGAAAGACCCCAAGTGAAGGAGCTAAGAGGTAGCCTTCATAATCATCTCATCATTTAACATTCTTGTATCACAACCTTTGCTTTGTATCCTGAGCCATGGCAAATTATCCTTTCCATTTTCAGCAGCATGAAGAAGGACATCGCGAGAATGTCCGATCACCGACAACATTGTCGGCTCCTGTGATTTCACCGTATAGTTCTATGCTTTATGCTGAGCCAGGACATTACGAACCTGGCCGGTTGCGACGAGTTAAACCCACTCGGGCCCCACATATTGCAACTGTTGCTGCAAAGCCCTCAGAACCCCGTCGTCATCGACAGCTTTCCAGGACTCGTAGCACTTCTAGCCATCGACGAAAAAGAACTCGAAGATCCCGCTCTTCTTCTTCTAGATCTTATCGTCGAAGAGCAAGATCACGCTGCCCTTCCCGAAGATCCAAAGCCACCCGAGCTGCGCATACCACTGCTACAGAGAGTTCACCTATTCCGAGTCTGTGTATCCCGAAAATCTTCAACTCCCTGCAAATGCTTGGCTTACACCACCCAGTTCCTTTATTGGTAATGCAGCTACACCAGAAGCATCACCAGAAGTTGTTCTTGCTGTGCTCTCACCATACCACCCACGACCACAAGTCATTCCACCCGAGACATCACCTTTCTTTGCAGGCACGCTTCGAGCAGACGGTCCCACTCCACCTGCACCGGGTATTTCTTCCACTACACCTCCACCGCCACCTCCACCTCCACCTCCCTCACCTCCACCTCCCTCGTACAATTTACCTGACAGCCAGACACCTGTTTCACCAACACCACCACTCGCACATACTCCTCCAACTCCACCATTTGACACTTCTGTCACCAGACCTGCACATCCAGCAACACCACCCTCTTCACTGCTGATTACACGTACTGTACCACCACCACCCCCACCACCACCAACAACAGTGTCACCGTCCAGTCAAAATCTTGGACCAATGACACCACAGATGCTGGCGCATACAGTGGCGATGTCAAGTGCAGGTCCGATTTCAGCTTGTGATCCCCAGGGAATTGCGGCAGCATTGGCGATTCGTCGAGCTCGACTGACTGAAACTGCACTCAGCGCCATGATACGGCAGGATGCAGAAGAGAGTGAATTTGCAAGCTTTTGGCAATTGCCCGATTTGCAGCTGTTCAAGTACTACAACGGTCGTCTTGCTTTTCTTGCAGAAGAAACCAAAGCCTGGACCCGAGTACCTCGTGATGAGTTTACTCGTTGCAGCCGCTTCTTTGCGTTTAGTACAGCGTCCTGCTCCCACTGATGTGTTCTCTTGGGATATTCAGCCTTCAGTCCTTGTAAGCTTTTGCCAAGCCATTGTAACAGTGAAGTTTCCTTATGAACAGATCTTCACAAAACCTGGAAAAGCCTGGCTTCATAACGACGTTATTATGTGGCAGTTCGACACAGACAAGTTCCCAGGCCCGTCGTTGTCTGCGTTAGGAACTGGTCAGAGTGCTTACAGATGGTGGCACGGATGCAGCGAAGCGTCCTTACTGGGCATTTTCAAGAGTGGCCGAGTCTTCAGAACATGCAACGAAACTGTCGGTGCAAAAGCTTCGGATACAGCATATGGATTCTTCGGCCGCGCTGCTTATGAGGTAGATGACACAGTTGCAGCTGGCATTACCAGCAAGTTTTGCATGAAGTGCAGAATCTACGAGGCTACGAGCTGATCAAGTCCCCATCCAAGGATTAACGATGGGCAATCAGAGAATCCAGCGCTAAGGTGTCCAGATTCTATCCTCTTTCTCCAGTGCGGGAGGTTAACGACGAACAGTGGGGACCAGATCGGAATGAGTTACTCACGCTTGAGCCTGCCTCTGCCGTCGTTATGGATAAGGACGCTGTCGATCCTGCTCAACAATAATGCGTTCAGCTGAAGTCCCATCATGGCAAAACAGTATGGCTCTTGACATTGCTGCCTAGCGTCTTGCACTTTTATAGCTTTAGTTCTGCGTGCCAGCGTTTGTTTCATTACTTCATTTTTGTCTTCATGCAGGTTGTTTCGGCTTTCCTTTCGTTTTTAGTTTTTAGTATGTCCGGTAGCAGCAATGATCATGTACTTCGAGATGGTGCTCGACCTGATGAGATGGATGACATCTTCAGCACATTGTCACATCGACAGTTGAATGTGCTTTATGGAGTGCTCAGCAACAACTCTTGCAGAATGGTCTTCATGGATCGGCTTCAAGACTTCGTTGTAGCCGAGCTGACAACATTGTTCGAGATGGACCACCCCAAAAAGCTATGCCGAAAGCAATGCCGAAGATCATTGCCAAAGAGTACAACCCACTCAGCCCTCGAGGCCCTCCGACTTTTTCCAGGCCCTATAGACCTCCGAGACGCAGCGTCGGTTGGAGACCAGATTTGGCTACTTTTGTGACACCGCCGCCGCCGCCGACACCTTCTCCGCAGAGTCCCGCCAGTTCTGAGCATCCTCGAAGTAGTGGTCTTAATTCGGTTAAAGCTTTTTGTGCCAAGGCTGTTGGAGATGCAGTCCCCAACGTCATTCATCAACACAATAGCCGATCTCGCTCTCCTTCGAGGTCTCGCCATCGCTTGATTGAATATGTAGACTGTGACCTGTCTGTTCTAGCTTGAAGGTGACTCGGAGGAATGGATTAACAGACTGTCCGTGCAGCCGACGTAGTTACTCAGCTGTGACAGTTGTAGAAATCAACACCTTTTGCTTATCCGATCGCTTTTCTGACTGTCTGTTCCATAGACTACTTTGTCGGACCAAGCTGCAACTTGTAGGAACTTCTTGCCATGTGCGACCATTACACTTGACCATGTGCTCTCGTTTCTGACCACCCGGCGGCATCTATTATTCTTTTATTCTTACCCTCAGGGATATCCGACTGAGCCCATTGAGACAATGTTACAGAGACATGGGCACGACATGGTCTGTGAGCTTGAAGCGTTCGTTCAAAATTGCCAGGAACGGGGTCTCCCCTTTCCCGCCGATGTACCTCCCTACTTCATTCAAGGATCCACCGCTCTTGCCGCATTGATCTATGACGTGCCTGCATTTCCCCATGTGTTGTGCTTGGCCAGCGTTTGCAGAAGCTGGTTTGAATCCATTAAAAGAGCAGTTTTCGACCAGTTCTATGTTAACACTCATCGGCTTCTCGTGTTGCACAGCTCCGGTACGATACTGTGGAATGGCTTCATCGACCTAATGATGATCGCTTTCGCTTCCGTTCATCGTTGATCCCTGAAAAATCACCTTGCTCAGAGTAGTTGACCCACTACAGGACTGAACAGCTCATTGCTGCAAATCGGAAAAGAGTGCTGTTTGCTGTTGCATTTTTCATGAGAATCTACATGCTTTCTTTTGCCCATGCTTTGCCGATGATGTAAGCAACTTACTGTTCAAGCAGAACGGCCCTCTTCGCCTCGCGATGAAACGTACAGCAGATCAGGCAGGGCTACCAGACAACACCCACAGATTGCGTTTGACAGTGGTGGTGCCGCCTGATAAGGTTACTGACGATCGCACAATGAGCTTCTTTGTGGACTGTGACACAACATTTACGGTTGACAACGTTAAGTGGACACTGCTGAATCAGATCTACCTGACCACAGGGAAGGCCCCTCGCATTTCGTCTTTTCAGCTCCGGCAGGAGGGCCAACACCTTCCGTACACTCAGCAGATCACTTGCCTCAAATCGCTCTCACCCCTTCAGTTCGTGCATACTGCACCTGACTGCGACCAGTAAAAAATATCCGTTCATGTTCAGTTGTGATGCCTGTCCGTTCATATAGTCAGGTCCTTTCAGTTGTACCAGTACACCTATCTTCATGTGTCCATTTACAGTTCTTGCTGCTCAAGCCGCGTAGTGCTAATCAATGTCCTGCTCGGATGGAAGCTTGGATTTGTCAAGTGAATATGGTTGAATTGTGCAGCCAAAGCTTGGATTCCAGGGATCTTTGTGATTCCGATCATGACCCGCTGCCAGATTCCGCTTCAGCAGTTTCTGCATCCGATCAAGACCTACTACCAGATTCTGCCAGCATTGACAGCACAGTCAGCTCTGAAGCTTCTAGCCACCGATGTGACTCCCCAGAATCACCCAAGCCACTAGTTCGACAGAAACGCCGGCTCCGCATGATTGATGAAGACAAGGACGGTGTTAGGATCAAGGTCGTACCATCCTTCAAGCAGAAGTTCCGCCGACAGATGCCGCAAACCAATCGTCTTCAAGATGACTTCTTCTTACCTAATCGTGCACAACTCGTCCTGAACTTTTTGAAGAAACATGGTGACCAACTCGTTAAGGAAAAGCCTGGTCCCATGAAGCGGTTTGCTTCAACACTTCGGGGTACAGCATGTTCTCAAGCAGGAGTAAAAAAAGCGCTGTCGCATATTTACCAGCACTACTTATGCTTGCCTAGGGTGGCCTCTGAGAGCGCCTCACCCATTCGAAAGAGGAAGCGTAGCCGTCCGCCCTGAGCAAATGCAGACAGCTCTAATTGATATTTTGCTGAGCTTTCACTTCTCAGCCTGCATGAGCTAAGAGTGTCGTCACCAGAGGTGAGTCAAAAAGTCGGACGTTTGCAACAACCTTCACTAAGTTCTGATTCGTTTGTAGCAGTTGCTCTCAACTTGCTTTGCTAATCCGTTATCTAAGAGTTTTGACTTGCACTTTACACAGTCTACCAGTTAAGTGCGAGCGTGCAGCTCTTGTTGCGAAGGATGTAGGATTGATTGTTTTCGCAGTCCTGTTAGTAGGGGATTTGTTTCACCAGCAAGGAGTCCTTTGCACTACTTGTAATCAAGCCATGAGTGACATGTTACGTCATTTTGACAGCCTTCAACAGTTGCCTCCTACACAACCTACTAACTCGCAGTCTGGGTCAGCACTAACTTCTACTTACCGGTTTAACCGGTTGTGTGTGTGTGTGCAACTCCTGTTCCGAAGGATGTAGGATTAACCATTCCTGCAGTCATGTCAGCAGGGGGGCAGCGAGCATTTCTGGATCGCGCTGCCTAACAAAGACCGTCCAGATTTGCTGTGAGATGGATCGGGGACGCCCGATCCACGTACCTGCTCATGTTGTAGAGTTCAAATTCGACAGATGTGTAGTTCAACAAGACAAGAACAAGTAACCCTAACGCAAGCAGCATCCCACGGGATGACTGGTCAACAAGTGTGTGTGTGTGTGCGCATGTGTGTTGCCTAGGCCTGCAATCGGTGCTCCCGATACCAGGGCAGCCGGAGAACGGCGGACGTCCTTTGCCTCAGCTGAAAGAGCCCCAAGATTTATCAAAGCGTTATGCGGGACGGGGACCGGGGAGTCCAGTCATAGCCGGTGGCCAGTCAGGTTCAGACAACCAGTGGCGGGTGTCTATCAGCCGGCGGTCGGCATCCTTTAGCTCTGGAAGCTCGAGCTCAAGCAAAAGAGCCTTTTCTGAAGTCATAACTACTCTTTCTCAGTTCGGAGTTTAGTTGTGTGAACTTTCGAGAGGCAGCGAAGAGGACCGAAAGGATGACGACCACGTCCAAGACACAGACCGCCTTTTTGCAACCACCAGCGAAGAAGAATAGAGCTCCGAGGCACATCAGCGGCATGCACCTGGTAGAAGGAGGCTTTCCCTGGCGGTGATCCCGGCGGAGCATTGACATTCGAAGTTTCTCCGAGCTTCTGGATTTCCCAGCTCTCGACAGGAACAAGCCAATTTTGCAATGCAAGTTCAAGGGAAGGAGGAGGCAGCAGCCGACGTGGAGCGACAGCAGCAAGACCCTGGGTGCCTCAGGAAGGCACACTGCAGTGAAGTCATTGGTGCCGGTGTGCAAAATGATCATCTGAGTGCATGTCACACGGAGGTCTGCAGCATTGCCACACGCAAACGGCTTCTCAAGGTCGTGAAGCGTTTGGTTTGGTTGGTGCATCTTCAAAGCCATGTGCTGACCACCCCTCTGAGGTTGTTCGCAGTCGTCCGTTTCTGCTCTCGATTGCCTTCATCATCACAAGCAATGCTGTTGGCGGCTTGATGTTTCGATCACCCAAGAAGCGGAACAGTTCCGGTAAATACGGCGCTCAAATGCACAGGGGTCATATGAGGTCTACATGGGCATAGAGGTGGATGCCAACCAGGGCGGTGAGCGTGGCATGTGGGCAGCCTTTGAGGTGCATCTTCTGTTTCTTTAATCAAACCCCATCCACCATAGCGACACGAGATGAAACGAGTGTACTTGGTTTGCTGACATCAGATACTCTTTTCCGTGTTGTTTGCCTTCGAATTGTTTCTCCGCTTCATTGCTGGAAACTCAGTGCGTCTAGCTTCTCGCTAGAACCTGTGCAAAGCAGTGCCTCGCCTGACAGCGCGGCTCGGCTCTCTCAGGCAAACATACCTGTGATGTACTTTTTCTACAGTGGGTGGAGCCTCCGGCTGGTGTTGAGCCGTCGAGCGCATTGGCCAGCAGGCTGTAGTGTCTGCACCGTTTCGTCCCTGTTGGACAGGAATCTGTTTGACCTGCTGATTGTTGCAGCCTCCATTGTCTGCAACTGAAGTCTCCGAATCGGATGACAGCTCGTCGCTGCAAGTGATTGTGCATGCAGTGCATGGTGGCATACGAGGTTGACAACATATTGACGTTTGCATTGAGGCGGACTCCTTCTCTGCAGACGGTACTCTTTTCATTCCGCGTCTCTTCAGGAACACAAGCGATCTGAGCAGATTTTCGGTGTTGCGCCTCCTGCGCCTCATCAGAGTAATTCGAGTGTTCAGGCCTGGAGATTGGCACTCGTGTCCTTGGTGCTTTGTGTGGTTGCGTCGAAACGAGACTGCCATGTTCAGGCTTCTTCGTATCCTGGACGGTTTGTGGAAGTTGGTGAAAGGTATTCTGAATGCAGCCTGGACACTGTTTTGGACGCGGTGGCCTAAGCCTGTGCTCCAGTAACATGAAGATTGTAACGTGCATGCAGTTAGTGTAGTTAGTGTCGTCACAGAGCCGATTTTGATGAGGATGGTTTTGCTGGCAACCGTGATCTACATTTTCAGCATTGTTTCCACTCGTCTTATTGGGCATATGCACTTGGGTGATGCCGTCTCGTTGTTCGAGGGCCGCTGAGCATCATGAGTTCCGGATTGCCAGGCGATCCGTTCTTCGACGAATACTTTGGTTTCGTTGGGAGGTATCGGGCTACCATCTCATGGATCTCAGACAGCTCTTTTCAAACCTTAAACCTTGCTGCCCGTGAAGGAGCATGTTGACGCTCTTCCAAGCAACAACGACTGAAGGATGGGCAGACGTAGCGAGACAGGCGAAGCGGTGCAATTGTCCAGTCCAGCAGTTCAAATCTCAAAATGTGTGAATGCTCTCATTCCGCGAGGTTATGGACAAGCAGCCTTGGTTCTCTCTCTTTTTTATCCTATACCTGCATGCAGGGGCCCTTGCCACACAAAGGAATCGAATAGTGGATTGAATATTCCTGCCACTGCAGCCAGCTTAGGTAACGACTTTTGCCATTCTAAATGTCATGGTCGCTGTCATTGTCGAGAGCACGCTGGACGAGGTTTCTGTGAAGCATGTGCAGTCTACGTGCATGTACCTGGCAAACTGTTCCGTGACTCAGGCGGATCAGAGCAAGCTCAAGTCTGCCGAGAAACGGTGTGGCACTGAGGGAGAGCGTGAGTGTTGACATCCAGTGAATTTCTAGCTCTTACAGGTTGGAAGATCTCCGCCGTGCTTATGACAAGATCTACAAGGTTTGACGCCGTTAGCGGCTAGGCGTCTCAGTCAAGAAAATCGGACCGACCTCCAGGTCTTTCAAGATGGTGATTGCAATCAGGATGGAGCCGCAGCCCTACCGGCGTGTCTGGTTGGAAAAGGGTGAGAAGCAAGGCAGCTGGCATGTCTGCAGGTCCTTACCCGCGAGGAATTTCGAGAACAGATCAGGCAACCCAAAGTGGCGAGGCAAGGGACTCGGGAACATGATTAGCTTGGCCCAAAGATGTTTGGAATGGACCGGGAAGCATGACTTCGCGTTCTTGCTGACGTATGAGTCAGACCGAGGTATTTCGAGGAGATAGGGATTGACCCTAACGAAGCGGAGTACCTTTTCACGTCCGGACCTCAGCATAGTTTTCAAGACAATGGCTCGAATTGGCATCATTTCAGTGGGAGCCTTGATCCCGTCTTCGCAGCATTTTGGACTACGACGGCAGTGGCGCTCTCGATGCGGCTGAGTTTGTTGGAGGTCTCCTCAAGGCCAGCACCCATCCTCATGTTTTCGCAGGATGCAGGAGCTATCTTGATGGTCGCTTCTCACGAGTTCTTCCGGTATCAAGGTATTGGATGCCATAGCGGTTTTATCATTTTCTGTTTAATGTCGTCAGTCCAAGTTGAGCTGATTTCAGGAGTCTTTGCCTGGTTGAACGCAACAAAAGCTGCCAGACAAGGTCCCAACAACACGGACCTGGTTCCACAGTAGATGCATTCACACTCAAAGCACGCTTACTGTGTTCCACATGTGCAACTCGAACCACCAAGCACACCAGCGACCTGCTTGGCACTTCAAACCGAGCGAGAACTTAGTGTGCACCAGCGAACTCGCCGGTTTCGCAGTAGATGCTAGTACATCAACTTTCTCACCAGTTTTTGAGCGGTCGTGCCTCCATCACAACTATTTCGCACATGCAGAACATGTGCTACACTCATGAAAACGGCAGGCATTTAAGCGCAGCCTTCATTCCAAAGCCAGCAAACTTAAGGGGCGTTCAAGTCGTTCGAGGCTCGTTTATCCTTCGGGTACCTCCAGGTTCAACGTTCATCATGATTCGGCACCAGTTGGTGACACTCTAGAACGCGTCTGCAGGTTGGCATTCAATGGGTTTGGAGATGTTTGGAGTTGCAAAGGTGATCAATGCAGTTTTGAATGGAATGTGACGATCATTTCGCACTGGAAACTCCCTGGACAGTTCCAATCACGAAGCCGAAACGTAGGAGCTCTCGTGTGCATCCACCCAATATACGCCTAGGGTCAGGGGGCATGCGTGCAAGTACTTGGAATGCAAGTAGCTTGCTGCATTTCCAAACATCGTCGTCAGCATCACCCTCTGTTTAGACCTCTTGGGCTTGTGTCAGGTGATCGGTAGCGCGAAAGCAAAAGACATCATGGCGGTCCATTGCGAGTTGCGCCGCTCAGAAAAAGAGGCGCTGTGCCTAACTTGGTGCAAGTAGTGGCTATTGCATGCCTTTGCCGATTAGATGTTGGCTCTGCTTCAGGGTCGCCAGCAGATATCGGTCATGGAACGGAGCATCGGCCGGCAGTTGGACCTCGTGGAGACAGGCAGCCTTGCGCAGTATGGACTCTGGAAGACACGGTGTGCAGCCTGTCAGGCGTGCAGTCGCTCAGGCAGGAGGTGCATTCTCTCGCGTCAGCCATTGGCGTAACATTGAGTTCATGTGGGAAGCTTACGTGGCTTGCACGCTTCGTGATACCGTAGCCTTCAACCAAGGTCGAGCCCGCCAGAAACTGTATTCGGCAACAGTTCTGAAAAGTTGCTCAGAAAATTGTGGACTCGAAGATGTTACCTGATTGGGTGAGATGTCAATGGCCCAGTCGGAAAGCAGCTGCCTTCACGCGGCTTCCACGGAATTGACAGCCATCGCTCCATCGGACATTCGACACGAGCAGCAGGAAGTGCGGAAAGCCTCGACATGAAACCTCTGTCTGCGGAACGCTACGGAACCGAGAGGAGTTTCGCAACGGGCAGTACACGTATGTGCATAGACGTCCATGGGCCGAGCCAGAACCACCCGCAATGGAGTACGAGCAAGAAGACTAAGCATCCTAGTAGAAACTTCTGCGGTTTCTGTCCGAAGTCAGAGTATCCTCGTGGGGGCTTGTGTTTGGCATGGGAGGTGCAGCATCTCAAGAAGTCAGCAAGCTTTAAACAGAAGAGATGTGACCCAGGCACGATGACGTGAGGCAGCTCACCGTGAGCCTTGAGGCCATGCATGCAGCCCCGGCTTCAGCGGAGGCTTCACTGCACAAATGCTTGGAGAAAGTAGCATAGAAAGTCTTACAAAGTGTCGGAAGGATCAGTTGCCGAAAGCTAGTGTTCTCACTGGTTCCATGCAAGCTGAGTCCGAAACTAGCAATCCTGCTTACAATGTAGCGCTAGTCTGCTAGCCGTGTTTCTTCTTGTCAGCGCTTCGACAAATTCCACCGTGGCTCCGCTTGAGTCTTTGGTTGAGGACTGTTTAAAACAGTTCCGAAACAGAAGCCCATCCTGTTTGTTGTCCACGTACCATACCTGCTAGTCGCACACGTATGTGCAAGTATGGTGGAGGGCTCTGGAAGTAAATTTGCAGTCTCCGAATTCAGCCTTCGTGCATGGGTCTACCAGAGGTTGTCAAGCAAGTCTGCTGGGCCCACGCCGTGAGAAGGCTGGTTTTTACGACAGCCGTGAATTTGGCGAGGTTCGAAAATTTGATGCTCCGAGATGCTCTGCCGGATCAGAGATGCATCCATCAAGACGTCGGCACACACGAGACGCAGACATACTTGCAGAGGGCATGTATCTCACGGTCGGGATTGCGATTGCCTTTGTTCCTGGACCTTGCAGCATGCTTCAAGTCCGATTGTCGGTTCCAGCTGTGACCTACAGCACACATGACGGCCTCGAACAGAAACCGTTCACGCTATGCCAATCCTTCTGTGCAACATGATTGGCGCAGGAGGTGGCGGTGGTCAATCAGGGGAGGGAGTAGTGTTGCAATGCACCACTTGGGAAGTCTCTGTGGGACGAGGTGGTGACGTCGGGATTGGAGACTGCTCGAATGCACTGCCAACCAGCCCTGAAGAAGCGACACATGCGGAGAATTCATGCTTGGGGGTGGAGAAAGCAATTGGCGGAGGCTCAAGGCCTGAAGCCCCAAAGAGGGTGTTGTCTTGTCTGCGCAGACACAAGATCGACGCTTTACACATCTTCGACCACTCAGACCGCAGCTGCGGCTAGTGCGCAGCTGCCGTTTGCCATAATCCGGCAGGCCCAAGCGCTTGCAGATCTCAGCCAGTAGTAGCCCGGTGCCTTGACAATAGTGTGACAAGGTCTTCAGCCGTTTCAGCTTCTTACGAGCAGATCGGAGTTGCCCCATTAGGTGCACATGGAACGAAGTTCCTCCGCTAGGCTAGCTAGTTTCTGTGAGTCAACTTCGGCCACCGGCTGTCAAGACTTGCAATGCATGCAACAGCATATCCAAGACACTCCTGCCCTTTGCCAGACTTGTCTGATAACGATGGAGTCCTTATAAGCTTGAAGCTTGGGAGAGCTGTCTCAGTGGCTCGACATGAGATTGCTGCCTCGACATGGGGTGGGTTCCATTGATGCATTCCATGATGCTGCAAGGCCATGCTGCGCAGCCGGATGATGTCAAGGCGCTCGTGGCGGCTTTTTGAGGTGCTGAAGTGTGGAAATTCTCCGATCTTCGAGGCCACTGCAGGCGCTGGGCTCACTGGGCCGACGTGGCCTGTCGCTGCATGGGGAGCCCAGCCTTGCAGCAGCGGCTGCATACCAGCAGCCGCCAACAAAGGCTCCCCGCGTTGGGCTTCACAATATTGCGCACTACACCACCTGGTCGCCTGATGCAGGTGACAACGCTTCCGAGTGGCATGAGAGTCGCCTCGCAATACACGCCTGATGAGAGCCTGGCTTGCTTATGTCACATGCTCGGCCTTGCCCGAAACCTCCAGGCAACGGATGGAGACAATGCGCATGCGCCAGGAGACTGTCACAGTCGGCGTTTGGATCGATGCAGGCAGCCGCTTCGAGACCAAGGACCCTGCAACCCATCAACAGCATGCAATCATACTAGCCGGACAAGTCCTTGCAGGAGAACAACGGCACTGCTCACTTTCTAGAGCACATGGCCTTCAAAGGCACAAAGCGAAGAAACCGAATTCAGCTGGAGCAGGACTATACTACGGAGAAAAGCCGCTGGAGAGCGTGGTTCGTGGCAACAGGAGATCGAAAACATGGGGGGGCACCTGAATGCCTACACCTCGCGAGAGCAGACGGTGCGCGGCCCGGCGGGTCGCGGGTCCCTGCGGGATTTGTTTGCGAGTGGCACGATTTGCAGGTGTACTATGCCAAGTGCTTCAAGACAGACCTGCGCAATGGCCGGGGTGTCGGTGCAAAAAGAGAGGGCAGAGAGAGAGAGAAACTGTTCGGGGCGGGGGATCACAGCAAGGAGACTCAAAGCATATTTGTAGTTCAATGCCTTCTGCCAAAAACCCCAAACAAAGCCGTCCACTCCATAACATATCGGGAGGGACGGGCGGGCCAAGAGTCTGTGAGTGCCAGGCGACCCTTATGCCCGGCAGAAAGAAAGAAAAGAGAGATATCGAAAGAGAGAGGAAAGCCTCTGGTCACTCTAGTCAGGCGAAAGAAATCTTTATGAACTCAGTATTCAGAACTGGTATTGTGCATTGAGGCCAAAGACTGCTCAGGCTCCCCCAGGCCCCGACATGACGTCCAGGTGTGGACATCCTCGCAGACATCCTGCAGCATTCCACGCTGGACCAGCCGAGTGCTTGGAAACTCTCCAACCTCTTGGTACTAGTCTTAGCGAAGTGTGAACTGCTTTGTCAGGGCACATTTGGACTTCGAACGGGGCGTCATTCTTCGAGAGATGGAAGAAGTGGAGAAAACAACCGAGGAGGCCGAGCCGTGCCGAGCAGTTTCAAGCGTGAGTCGAGAGAGAAGAGTCTGAGTCGCGCTTGAGAGCGAGGTCATTTTTGACCGTCTGCATCTCGCAGCCTTCCATGACAGCCCGCCTTGGTCCTCGAGTTTCCGAAAGGTGTGCAGATTTGCTTCATGCGTGCTCGTTCTGGTTTCGGATTGAGGCTGGGCTACACAATCCTGGGACCTGTTGAGAACATCCAGCCCAGCCGCAAGAGGGAAACCGGACGCGGGACTGCCCAACGTCTCGTCCCGCTAAAGGTCGATAACCAGAGAGCAGCTGCGAACTTACGTTGAGTCGAACTACCTTGCAGATCGAATTGTCGGGGTCTCAGTTTTTGAGCAGAGAGAGTTTGCGGAGTGCTTCTTTGAACTTCGCATAACCTCGCCAACTCGCCACAACAGAGCTCGGCCTTTTCCTTTCGGGCACTGTCATGGGCCATGGGGGCCATGGCGTCGAGAGCCGTGTTGTCCGAAAAGGGGTAGCGGGCAGCGGTCGCATGCGGTCTGGGGCAATCAAGTCGATGGCAGACCCGGGATGGAGCAGCGAGGCTGCGATGACTCGCAAGGTTTACACCCAAACGGCAAGCCCTCAGTAGAGGTCCACACGCCCGATTAGAAGCCTGAAGCCTGGAAGGAAGCAAGCTACGCAAGACCTGAGACATAAGCCCCTGCAAAACCCTATGACTTATAGGGACATGTGCGCAACTTGCGGGAACACGCACACACCCACACACTCGAACACAATGGGTTCGACTAGTTTCTGTACAAGTGGCAGGCAAGACGAGACACATGACGTGTTCAAGCGTCGTTCGCCACTTGTCTCGTGCGTATGGAGCGGAAGGTCGTTGCAGCTGCTGGACCTGTCGATCATGGTGAGCTTGTACGCCACTCCGAAGAGCTCTTTTGTCTTGACCTCTGCCTCTGCCCGCTGAACTGCATCTGCAGAGCTTTGCGAGAAGATGCACTTCAACATCCGAGACTGATCAAGGCCACTTTCGTCCAAGCAACGGCCAGCAGCGCAGAGAGGCACCAGACACTCTGCACCGTTTTAGCGATGACAAGATGTTAGGCCCGAGGCGATATGCTCTCTTTCCTGCTCCCAGCAATACATACTCAAGTTTAGGAATGAGTGCAGCACCAGAAGAACCGATGTTCAGAAAGTGCAGGATGAACGCATGCATTTGCTGGCCGCACGGCAGATTGAACGCGACAGGGAAAGGCAGCTTTCTGTGGCGCCGAGCTGCTTTACGGCTCAGCAGAGGTGCGAGACCAAGCTTTACCTGTCAACATCGGAGGTTAAGCTTGAAAGGAGAGCTTGGCTCACTTTGCCATTGGATATGAAGGAGGCCGTTGCCCCAGCATTGCCTTAGCCTTGCAGCCGAGTCGATATATTGGCAGCACCTGAGTTCCTTGGACTCACCCGGACTCGCTGACTTTCATGGTGGCTAAGCAGCAAGGAGAAATTAGGCGAGAAGCGGGTTTCAAGGCAGCCGCAAAGCTCCCGTGTAAAGGTCCTACAGACCATCATCGGGAATTACAAGAGGAATGAAGGCAACAGCAATCGGTGAACGACCCTCCCGCAAGCTGGTCTGAAAGTCTGTGCGTCACAGGGCTTGTGCCTGCGAGACTTTCCAGCAATCGGTTGCGGCCTTTGCGTGCTTTCTTTCGGGAGTGACCAAGACAAGAGCTGTGCCGTGGCAAGGCTCACGAACAGCGTGGCCAACCTCGGTCCAGGCACCAAGCCGTCTTTTGCCCGACAAGCGCAGTGGGGCATCTGGCTATTAAACTGTCCAGTCTCCGGTGCAGCCTTCAATGACTGGATCCGGGTCTCTGCATGTTTCTGCCACTTTCGAGCCTGCCAAAGTGCACAACTTGGGCGGGCATTGACAGCACTGAGAACAAGAGCAAGTCGCACACGAGACATGGCTTCGAGTCACAACGGCATTCGATGATGGCGGGCTGCACTTTTCAAGCCGAAACTTCATCGTCTGTCGTACCCTCATGCAGCAGATCCATACTTATCCAGCGGTTGGGAGGGCGGCTCTGCAAGGTGGCCTGCTACACCAGTGACACCAAAGCCTCATTCGTGTGCTGCAGGCTTTAAAAGCAAGAAACGACTCGTGCAGGTGCAGAATCATTCGCCGCTTTCAACACTTGCTACAAAGCGGGATCCTGAGAGTAGAATCTCAATATTTGCTACGATACCTTGCGTCGGATGCTCAAAGCTAGTTTTCAACTCTACAAAGTTGCGACAGCAACAAAGATGCGAGAACCCAGCTCAGCATGCTACTGTCTTGCTGAGGACACGGGAATCTTCGGTGTCTATGGTGAGAGCGACGAAGCAACGCTGGATGGATACTTGGACGAACTGCTCTTTGCGGCCTGCGCCTCAAAATCGAGAAGCTCTTCGTGGACAGTGCAAGCCAACCCTAAGATCAGCAACCTCGCATTCTCGGTCACGGAGGAGGAGGCACTCTGCTGAGCCTCTGCGACGTGCGTGAGACTAATGCTGAGGAGACCTGTTTTTCAAGCCGAGGTTGAGCGAGGGAAGAGGCAGCTGAAGACCACCCTTTTCGGCAGTTTAGATTCCACGACTGCTATCGCAGAGGCTCTGGGCACTTCATGACACTTGGCATTCCGTGTCAATCGCTTTACAGAATGCAGGACATCGGCCGCCAGCTTCTGGTGTATGGTCGACGTGTTGCTGTCGCGTTTCTGGTCATAAGCCACGCGAGCATGCGAACATTCTACATTCTGGTCACAACCGGTGCTTTCCTTCAGACATGTCGAGAAATACTATTCGGTGAGTTCGTGCATGGGAGGCGCTGTTGTGTTGCCCCAACCAGTGGCAAATCTGGATTGTGTTTTTGCCGCTTGTTCTCTGTTCAGTGACGGAGACCATGTGATGCACTACCCCGTCCTTCCGATTAGCCTTGAAGCACTGTTGGATGACTTGTGAAGGTGCGCACACTTTTGGGATTATATGAGTGCATTGATCAATACCAGACACATGTTTTGACTTCCCATTTCCTGGCAGGTGTTCCGCTAACTGAGCTCCTGTTGCGCCTAGAGGCCATCAACACTCAAGAGGCCTGATTATTGTCTGTCATGCTGGTTTGGAAATATCTTCTTAGCCGGAAGTGCGATAGCAGCTACCAGGTGCAGCGAGTTGCCAGAGAGACGCGACCTTGGCGTAAGTTTCTGTCTCTTTTTGGATTTCGATGTTCCGTCTGCAGATACAAGCCACAAGCATGAGTACTGAACCCTACGACTGCCCTGGGATCTACTGCGGTAGCTGCAAACTCATCAAGGCTCGTTATTAGTCAATCCGGTGTGCAAAGGAGGCTGTTCGACAAGGACGTTGCCGTTGGAAGCTGATTCTCATGCATGTTTGCTTAGAAGAAAGACTTCCATGTCGTGCTGCTCCAGACCAGCGCGTCACAACATGATTGATGAGGGCTTGGGCATGTTGTATTCAGAATGTGTTGGAAAGCTGCACTCGTGTGAGAGCTGAGGTCACAGCTCTCGGTCCTCTGAGCCGGATGCCGCCCTTATCCGAGCTGAGGCGGCGGACAGCTGCGCGGAGGCTGGATGTTTGCACACAAGCACGCTTTGGCAGAGCTGGCCTCGCCTGTACAGGCTCTGATGACTCTGCCGAGTCCGCCTGAGCTCCGTGCGCCAAAACGACAGCACGAGCTCAGTTCCGCAGGATTTTTCGCGGGGTTCGCGGATGGAGTTGGACGCCAGTCCAAGTTGCAGACCTCGACGCCCGGAAATGAAGCGTGCACACTTCCTGGACTTGTGTTTGCTGTTCCTGATAGCACATGCAAACGTAAAAGCTGCGGGCTTCCATGTCCGGATCAAGTCGAACAGTTTGAAGCGCCGACTTGAAGCCCCTCAGATTGCCGATTGTCCAGCCAGGCAGAGCCCCAGAGAGGCGAAGGAGAATTCAGTTTACCAGTAGAATATTGAGAGAGAGACTTGCAGCATGTTTGCCATGCCCGAAAGCGAGCGGAACGTGCTTGCGGGTTCGGGCCGACCCGCCGCAGAAAACGCGGCAGCCGCAAGGGAGGCGATGGTAACTCCAAGCTTCAGACATCCGAGAGGAAAATCTCGCACATGTGTCGGGATGAGGGTTGCGATTCACGGCGACAGGTAGCACCTTGGCGTCGCAAGGAGGGCGAAGTCTTGTTTGCGGGATGCTCAGGAGAAAGATGCTAAGGGGCTTGGAGCACTTTGGCGAGTGATTTGCAGGAGATGCTCGACAGGGACAAAGATGGCTACTTTACTCGGAAGGAGGTGGACGTGTGCGGTTGCAAGTCTTGCTGTTGCACCGGTTCGTCGATCAGGCACGAAACTGGCTTCGCAGCTGGAGCCCTGTTGTGGAAACACTGCTTCAGTTTTGAAAGCAGATTGCCTAACGACTTAAGCCACATGTCCTGGGTGATCTTCGGCCGATTGGGCTCAGACACTGACCGTGTTCGCATAAACGATGCAAGCTTACAAGAAGGCGAATTGACACCTAGGACCTAGATGCTGAACTTGCGCAGACCACGGCCTCTCGTCAGTTTGTCTACAGATTTTCGATGTGCAGAGATTGTCGTCCTTGGTGCGTCTCGCTTTCTCCTGCGCTGAGCCATCGAGTGGTGCCATTCACATGCCACGGACGATCCCTCGCGGCAGGAGGTTCTGCCTGCTTTGGATATTAGCTGCATCTGCTCGTCTGCAGATCGCATGGAGGCATCGTGGGATTGCATCCGATGCAAACGCGAAATCATGTCCTAGCCAGGATGCTCATTTCTACTGTTGGCTCTTGAGAATTTAGCCATTGTCGCCCGCAAGTTGGTGGCAGGACACGTGGTCTGATCATTCCACCCGTTTCGAATTCGTGTCAAGCTGCCCAATGCCTCAACTCGGCGGTACATCTTGGCAACAGAAATGCTGCAATCAGAATGATAATCCCATCCAGGCCCATGAGGTTACGGCGTATTGTTGCAGGAAATACAAGAACTGCTGAGCTCAATTTCGAAAATCGGATCTGTCTGGGGCCCTTGATTGCCTTTTCTTCGTAGTGGCTGTGGCCCGACAAGGTCCTGCAAAACTGTGGCGCTGCGGTGCTCGGGCGAATATGCCCCAAACTGTGCGAGCAAAGGTATATTATGTAGGTTTGTCATGACTGCGCGACCAAGCTGCAACTTTCCGATTGAGCTTCGGAACTTGCGTCAAAGACCAAAGCACTGTAGAATCTGTAGAAGCTCAGAAGAACTGCCAGCACAGTCGACTGACGAGGGCAGGCTAGGCAGGCTGACATCGCTGCTGAACATCCCGGCCGAACATGGCGCACTGCTTTTGCTTCGGGTTGGGGCCGACCTCTCAACATTGAACCCAAACCCTGAAAGCCAGAACCTGAAGCATGTTGTACGAGAAGGCGACGACTCTGTGAATACTGGCCATGGTCGGAACGAAAGAAAGAAAGAAGTAACGGAACGAATAACAACATAACGAAGGAAAGGCATAAAGAACGACAGTACAAAAGGACATAAATAGCGAACTGAGACAATAAACAGACAGTGAGGAGGAAGGAGAAGACAACACAAATGCCGGAAGAAAGAAGGATACATGAATCAAGAAAGAACTAGATAAACGACGACAGTTGTAATGATCACAGTACAGAGCAGAACGCACACACACGGCCCTATCCAGTTTATCCATCGGCTTTTGCCTCTAATCTTCGATCCATGAACCTTAGTGCGATTGCAAACCTGACAGGGTACGCGATATCATAATGAGGCCAATACCGCAACAAACAGCGTCGAGGGTGTTTCGGGCGGCCTTGTGCAGGTACGTAGAGTGAGCGTCCTCACTTTATATCCTGATCTCTGGAGCAGAGCTTCGTTGGCAGAGGCTGCATCCAGGATCCCTCTGCTCCCTGCGTCTTCCGAAAAAGTGGTGAGATGCATACCAGAGACCCTTAGCAGTTGATCAGGGCTTTCACACACATTCACACACACACACCCCAGTTGGGGGGGAAAAATAAAATTAGTGCGAAGAACCTGCAGTAGACTGCTTCAGCACGTATTCTCCTTAGTCAATCGGTCTCCATGCTGCTGCAGAAACTTCAACATGAGCTGTGCTCTATTAGGCGCATAACAATCGTCGCCCAATGAGTCTCTCTCACTCGACGTCTGAATTGTTCCTTTCGACGTGGCAAGATTTTGATTCTAACTCCGTCTGCATCCTCGTCCGTCATACGTAGACGACTTTTTTTGAGTGGAACCTGATGTGTGATCTCAATCTTGCATGATGTCTTTACCTGTGCGGTGGTCCCTGACGAAGATGAAGATGCTCCATGCCCCCCGGGACTAGCGTGCTTTTTTGCTGTGGGTTCGCCAGAGTAGGGGGACCCCGGGGGCGGGACTAAGGGAGGGTTACCTCCCGACGAGCACCCTTTACTCTGCCCGCAGCAGCCGCTAGTGCGACAGTCCCTTGGTTCTTGGTTTCTCCTGTCCTGTGGCCTTGTTCAGCCACTCGGACGCAATTTTCTGTAGCCCTGCACGTAACTTGCCCTTTGCAGGCCCCTTGCTGTTGCACTGGCTAGTTGATTGCCACTGTCCGTTCGAGCATCGCCTGCTTGCGGGTTTGTTGCCAGGCTGCTTTAGGCAGCCATTGCGAGGCTGAAATCTTCCTGTGCAGTGTCTCCTGCACTTGCTCCGGGGTTTGAGGGCTTCGGGGTTGTCTTCTTTTTTCTCGTTGGTGTTTGCTTCATGTCTGGCTCAAACCGTTAGTTACCTGAGGTACTCACGGGCCACTGGAGTGAGTGGCGACAACCGTGTGTACCGATGGGCTTTCGGTGTCTGTCTCGTCTGTCTCAGTCCCCCTTCCTTCGGCATTCCTGAGGGTTTCTTCCTTCTTTTCTTTCGGTTTGTATAGTCGTAAATTGACGGGAGCGTCAGCATCCTGTTTACCGCTTAGTCCCATTGTTGCTTCGATTGCTGACGCCATGCAGCAAAGAGGTCCCCCGGTGCTGCGGCATGGGTTTAAGTCCTGCGATCCGGGGGGCCCTCGTTGTGAATCGTTAGGCCTCGGCGGGATTGCCGAGTTGCCCAAGGAAGGCATGAGCTAGCAGTTGGAGCATCTCCGTACTCTGGGACGTAGATTGGCGGGAGCTTCTCCGATAAAGTTCGACAGCGTTATGGCTGCAGGGTTGGCGATCTGGGGGGGCCTCTTTGTGAAACGATTGCCCTCGGTGTGTTTTTTGCTCGTGCGTGTTTCGTGTGTTTTACCCTTCCCTCTTCCTGCTCTGTTGCTTCTCTCCCCTTCTTCCCTCTCCTCTCTGCTCTCCGCACCCCAGGTTTCTTGCCCCTCTCCCTTGCCCCCCCCAGTTCGACTCCAAAGGATGGGCATGTGGAACACTGCTGCATATCACATACGTCAGCCTCTGGCTCGAACAGGTTTTTTGCCTCTTCCTCTTCTGCCTGCCACTTGCCTGCCACTTCATTGCCATGGTTAGTTTCCCTCGCATTGTTACCCCGCAAGCCAATCAAATAGACATGCTTATTCGTATCCTCCTGGCTCGATCCATTTTGGACCTTGCCGAGGACATCCCTGAGTCGCTCTCAACTTCGAGTTGCGACCTTCTTTTTTCTGGTATTCCGCAGCCGACTGGNCGTATCCTCCTGGCTCGATCCATTTTGGACCTTGCCGAGGACATCCCTGAGTCGCTCTCAACTTCGAGTTGCGACCTTCTTTTTTCTGGTATTCCGCAGCCGACTGGTGGTTTGCACTTAAGTGCCGTTCTGGATGCTATGGGTGGCCGTCTTCAATCCTGGCCCACTTCGCCTTTGGTAGTGCTGGCCCAACCCAGATGTTTGGGCAGTAAACCTGTATCTGATTATCTTCTTGGGCATTGCAGGCCTTGCTTTCATCTGGTGCCACTCTCTTATCTGCGCTTGGGCCCCGTGCCAAGTTGGACCACTCTCGCGTGGTTTTTCTCAACATGCAGCCCAGCTGGTTTCTGATTCGACTCGGGCTGGCCGAGTCCTCGCCCAAACTCTGGCCGGCCTGGGCCCCATGCAAGCGAAGCGGGTTTTGCTTCAACGGGTACCCTCATGGCTTACTCGTCCAGCTATCAAAATTGCGCGGCAATGGGCCCCTAAGAAGGATATCATACAGCATATTCTCCGTTTCCAAGGCTTTGGCCCATTCCTGGCGTCGGCATATTGGCAACTTTATCGCCTTCGCTACCCGACGTACCCATNGCGGCAATGGGCCCCTAAGAAGGATATCATACAGCATATTCTCCGTTTCCAAGGCTTTGGCCCATTCCTGGCGTCGGCATATTGGCAACTTTATCGCCTTCGCTACCCGACGTACCCATCGTCTGTAGATGGCAGTTTCGGGTTATTAGGCCCAGGCGCCCGCTCTGGTCTTAACTGGCTTTTGAAGTATCCGCCTCTATTCGCCAAGGAGGCCAAAGACAAGCATTCGGCTGATTTTTTCGCCGATCAGATCTCCCGGCTGCAGCCCCTGTTCTCTCGGCACAAGCTTCTCCGGCACTTGGCCTCTGACTCGGATGCGCTCAAGGAGGCTAAAACAGNCAAGCATTCGGCTGATTTTTTCGCCGATCAGATCTCCCGGCTGCAGCCCCTGTTCTCTCGGCACAAGCTTCTCCGGCACTTGGCCTCTGACTCGGATGCGCTCAAGGAGGCTAAAACAGCCTTGCGTCTCCACCTTGAGACCATTGAAGGCTCCGGTTACGCTTGCTGTGAATACAGCAAGGTTATTAACTCCATTCTTTCCGGTTCTCCGGTTGCAGCAGCGTGAGCAAAAATTTTGCTTCGACCTCTCTGTTGGCTCAGTGTGCGTGTGTGTGTCTGTGTGTGTGTCTGTGTGTGTGTGTGTGTGTTTGTGTGTGTGTGTGTGTGTCTGTGTCTGTCTGTGTGTGTGTGTGCGCGTGTGGTGGGAGGGTGTTTTTTGTGTGCGCTGTTTGTGTGTGTGTGTGTGTGCGGGTGTGTGTGTGTGTGTGGGTGTGCCTTTGTGTTTGTGCGTGTGGTTGCGGGTGTGTGTGTGTGCGCGTGTGGTGGGTGTGTTTTTTGTGTGCGCAGTTTGTGTGTGTGTGTGTTGTGTGGGTGTGTGTGTGTGTGTGGGTGTGTTGGGTGTGTGTGGTTGCGTGTTTGTGTTTGTTGTTGTTGTTGTTGTTGTTGTTGTTTTTTTGTTTTTGTTGTTGTGTGGTTGCTTGCTGTGTGGGTGGTTGGGTGTCTTTGTCCTTGTCTGTGCTTGTGTGTGTGTGTGTGTTTGTGTTTGTGTTGGTTTGTGTGTGTGTGTGTGCGCGTTGGGGGGCGTCGGGTGGTGTTGTGGGTCAGTTTGGGCGTCGTGGTTGCTGGTCGCTGGGTGGGTGTGGGTGGGCTTGGCCGTGTGTTTGTTGAGTTTCCTTGCCTTGTCCTGCTGACGCTCGCTGGGCCACCACTTGCCTGCTGTCTTTCTCATCTCTCCTCCTGCCTTCACTGGGGGCTTTTCCTCGCCTTACAACACATCCTCCCCACGGGCCTCGTTCAGGCACTTTCCTCCTCTCGCTTTGTGGCGCTCCTCCTTGTCTACTGCCGGCCACCCTGGCCGTTGTTTTGCGGCGCAGGGTGCTGGCTGCCTTTCGCCGGTCCCTGCTGCTCCTTCCGTCCTTTCTGATTGCGGCCTTCTTACCTTCCAGGGCAGGCAGTCTTCCCCGCTTCTCCTCTTCGTTGCTTGCGGTGGCTGCCTGGCATGTTATACCAGTCAACTTCCCCCTCCCAGCCTGCTTTTGCCTTCTTTTTTCTCTTTTTGCTCGCTTCCCTTTCTCCTTCTCACTCTGCGCAGCACTCCATTGGATGCAAACCTCCCGCCCATTGCCGGCCGCCACCCTTCTTTGTCAGCGAGCTCGCCTCACCCCCCACCGCTCGCCGTGCTGCTTCCTCCCCGGCCACCCTTCGCCCATTCCTCCGCGCTCCCATCGCCAGCGGCTTTCCGGGCCTAGCGGCCGGTTTGCCAGCTCCCTCTCCCTATCACCGTGCGTTTAGGCCTTAGGAGACTATCTGGCTCGTTCGTCAGTCTCCCCGCCGCCCCGCCTCTCCTAGTTGATGCTTGTGGCCTGACCTGTTCCTGTGCCAGTCATCCTTCTTCCTGGCCACTCACCCGTTTGCTGTTTCCCTCCAGGCGCACCTCTCTCCCGCAGATTCCTCTGGTAGCATTGCTTCCACCTTGCCTCACATTTTTTCTTTCTAACTGGCGGCGGCTGTTAGGCGCTTGCGCCGGCCGCCTATCGCCTGGTTTCCCTACTCCTTTGATAGCCCTCTGCGAGCGCTTGCACGGCTATAGTACCTCCTGCCCAGTCCGCACCCTCCCGACCCCCCACCCTCCTGCAGAAATTCGCCCTGGCGCTCAGGTTCCTCGGCGCAAGCCGCCTATCGCCTCCTCTCCCACTCCATTTCGTAGCCCGGCAATCAATTTCCTCCTGTACTGGGCGATTCGGAGCCTGCGCCGGCCGCCCATTTCGCCTCTCCTCCTCTCCCTTCTTATTTCTTTGAGGGCGCTTGGGCTGGCTGTCTTCCGGTTTTTTCATNAATTTCCTCCTGTACTGGGCGATTCGGAGCCTGCGCCGGCCGCCCATTTCGCCTCTCCTCCTCTCCCTTCTTATTTCTTTGAGGGCGCTTGGGCTGGCTGTCTTCCGGTTTTTTCATTCATCTTCCTCATGACTTGGCGGGGGCTATCGGAGCTTGCGCCGGCCGCCCATCGCCTGTTTCCCTATACTCCTTGATAGCCCTCTGCGGGCGCTTGCGTTGGCATGGTCACTTCGCACCTTCCTGACCCTTCTCCTTCCTGCAGGGATTCGCCCCTAACCATCAAATTCCTCCCCTTCTTGGACTGGGCGGCCATCCGGCGCCTGCGCCGGCCGCCTTTTTTCGCCCCACCCCCTCTCCCCTCTTATTTCTGTATTTCTTTTTGGGCGCTTGGGCGGGCTGTCTCCCTGATTTTTCATTCACCTTGCTCTCGAACTGGCTCGTCCCTCCTGCAGGGACTCCCCCCTAACTATCAAGTTCCTCCGTTACTCGCGCCTCTCCTCTCTTGCACTGGGCGGCTATCCGGCGCCTGCGCCGGCCGCCCATTTCGCCTCTCCCCCCTCCCTTCTTCTTTCGGCGCTTGCGCTGGCTGTCTTCCTGCTTTTTTCATTCTTCTTCCTCTTGAAGTAGCCCTCTGCGAGCGCTTGCGTCGTGGCTCTTTTTTTTGCTGGCCATTCCGCACCCTCTCGACCCTCCTCCCTCCTGTAGGGCCTCGCCCTAACAATCAAGTTTCTCCGTTCTCGCGTCTCTCCTGTAATGGGCGGCTATCCGGCGCCTGCGCCGGCCGCCCATTTCGCCTCTGCTTCTTTGAGGGCGCTTGTACTGGCGGTTTTCCTGATTTCTCACTCACAACTTCTTTTGAACTGGCGGCGGCTATCTGGCGCTTGCGCCGCCTACCGCCTGCTCTCCCACTCCATTTCGTAGCCCTCTGCTGGCCTGCATTGGCAACCGTTGGCGGGATCCGTTGGAGCATTAAGCCGGCCGCGTATACGTCTTGGGGCCACTCCGCCTGTCTGTCATGTCCCTTCCTGACCTCCTCCATCCTACAGGGATATTGCCCTTGTGCAGTCACCTTATGCAAGCTTCCTCCGGTTCCCGCATCCCCGCCTGTATGGCCTGGCCACCTGCTGCTCTCTCCCTCACGACTCACCTCTTGCCTGCGGAAATTTAGGAGGTGAGTTCTCTGGCGCCATGTCCCTTCCGCTCCCTGGGTCTCATCGCACGCCTGAGTGTGCGGCGGCCTCCTCGGCGCCTGCGCCGGCCGCTCATGGCCTTTCATACCGCGCCTCCGTTTCTCCTTGTGGGTACTGTGCTGGCTCTGCCTGCACTGCCAGTTGCCTGCTTTCTGTCCTCTCGTCCGTCGGGTGTGCTAGGAATGCGGCGGTCTTTCGGTGCATGACGCCTCCGCCTGCATGCCAGTCTGTCAGAAAACGATCTGGACCTGGGACTGTTAAGTTCAGATCCTCTTGTCTCTTGGTGGTGATTCGATTTTGCACGGTGGGGGTGGGTGGGGGTGTGGTTGTGGGTGGTTTGGGGGGTTGGGTGTGGGGTTCTGGTCTTCTCTCTTCCCTCCTCCCTCCCCTCCCTTCCCCTCCTCTCCTCCTCCCCTCCCCTCCCCTTTCAGATGCTTGGCTGCATGTGGTTCTAAATTTGAACCTCCATGGAGGACAGCGATAACGTTTACGGAGCTGCTCTAAGAAGTGGGGGGGGGACGAGTGCGAGCGGTCACGGCTACAGTCGTGCACCCTCACCACCACCACCACCACCACCAGATGCTCCATGCAATTCCTCTGAGTTCGGTTGCGAAATATGGTCTGAGAAGCTGTCAGGGTGCATGTACTCTGAGTCACATTCAATGTCGGAGCTGCGAGTGGACTCCTGATCGGCGAACCTGTTCGAGCGACAGCTGTCAGCGGCATCTGCACCTTCGTACTAGTGCGACATGCAGCCATCTTCTGAACTGGTCATCTTGCTTTACTGTGGTTCTGAGGTTCGAGCAGAACGCGCTTCATGGAGAGAGAGAAAAGCTTACAAGTAATGTCCTGCGCAACAAGTGACCGAAGGGAGAGAGAGAGAGAGAGAGAGAATGCATGCGCAATTGGCATCCGTGCGTCCTTTTCGATG
This sequence comes from Symbiodinium sp. clade A Y106, assembly GCA_003297005.1. Classification (NCBI taxonomy): domain Eukaryota; class Dinophyceae; order Suessiales; family Symbiodiniaceae; genus Symbiodinium; species Symbiodinium sp. clade A. The sequence continues at coordinate 11,632 of BGNK01004977.1, read as the reverse complement.
GACCTGCTGTTAGTCACCAAGGGTAAGGTCTCCACCTGTTTGGTGCATCGTCCTGGCCATCTGTCTCCCTGTAATCAAGAGCAGTCCGAACGAAATGCACTGGATCCAATGTCGCCAGCAACGTGATGGGTTCCGTGAGCAGAAAATGTCTCCCATTCTGCTGCAATTGGAAACATTGCAGCTGCGGTCGTCGTCCTGTGACTTCCCAAATCCTGTAAGTCAGAATTTTCTTCACTGTGTCAATATTGAATATTGTCTGAATTGCAACACAACAGCGGGAAAGTCATGGGTTCATTCCTTGTGCAGCGATCTTCCGGAACGCGCACAGTCACTGTGACAATTTGCCGATCGACCGGAAAACCGGCCTGTGCAGCTGTCCGTTTCATGGCGAAGTGACGCGGGCACGAAAAATCTAGGTGTTCAGGATTCAGGGGTGCGGTTGCAGTCGACGAGATGCAATGACTTGCTGATAAGTCGGATGCAGTCGCTCTGTTGAACCTTCGAGTGTCATGGTCCATGCACAAAAGAAGAGAGAGAGAGAGGAGAGAGAGAGAGAGAGAGAGAGAGCGAGAGCGAGAGCGAGAGCGAGAGCGAGAGCGAGAGCGAGAGCGGGAGNGGAGGGAGAGAGGGAGGGAGAGAGGGAGGGAGAGAGGGAGGGAGAGAGGGAGAGAGGCAGATTGCTGCAACCGTACAAGCATGCGTTGTCGTGAAAACTGAATTGGTTCTAATCTGGACACCACAGGGGGCCTGTCCTTTTCTAATCTCGGCACCACAGGGGGTTGCCATGCAGGTACAAGAGGATGATCAGTCCTCTCTTCCCATGCCACTGGTAGCTTCGTTGGACACAGTCCCAGTGACATGCTGTGTCCCCCTGCGTGTGTAAAATTCATGATTGACAGATCTCGTTGTTGGTTTTGTCGATACATGTGGCAGCATAAAGCAAGCATCGATCAGGAGTGACCCTCTTCTCCCATGTACTAGGGAGGCTCACACACACACAGCCCCATAGCGGGGCGCTCGAATACGGCTGCTACATCTGCGTTCTGACGAAAACGACAGGTGTCAGCATTTGAGCACTGGTGACAGGATCGGTGAAACGCAGACGTTTTCCTGACTGTTCCAACTGGAAGCTAGAAAGCTTCGGAAACTTGCCGTGGCGTTCCCACAGTTGCATGCTGAGCATGTACTTGGCAGTGTCGATGCTGTCACGTGGGTGGAGCTGCAGGTGAAAAAGCTGTAACTCATTCTTCGTCAACTGGTCACGGACATAGATCTGCATGCGTATGATGTAGCCATGGAGGTCCCAAGGTAGACCGGCGTCAAACTCAAACGCTTTTCGCTTCATAGGATGCGATCAAGGTGTCTACTGACTTGAACCGTGCTGATGTAACAGACAGTGTCATGCTGCTCTTTGTCATCCGCCTATGTTTAAGCGGAAAGCGCTTAAAAATTCTCGGCTTGTGGATGCGTATCTCCTGTGCGTCTCTGAACAATTTTGGGAGGTTGTGATTCCTCCCCACTTGCTGAAGCCAGGTCTTGCTTCTTGGGTCTTCGCGTGACAAGCAAGACAAGCTCTGCGGATGTCTGTTTGCTAAAAACAGGTCCGCAATGTGCAGTAGCTGGGGCTCAGCGCCCTTTCCAAACACGGCTTTGCTGGCGCAAGCTCTCGGCAATTGCTCAAAGTTTAATATGCGAGCTGCTGTCAACGGCGAAGTCGGCAACATAGCGTGAAAGACATGTGCTGAGCAAAAAGCTGCGGGTGTTGAAGAATGCACATGCAGACAGTGAATACTCTTCGGCAATGTAGAGCTGATGCACGGAAAGAGAACAGCTTTTTTGAAAGCCAACACGTGGAGCACCTGTCTGCTGTGTATTCTCAGGTTATCAGGGTGATACAACATGCGCGACTTTGTAGCCACCGATGTTCAGGTGGTCCGCGTGGTGCCGTGTCTTGACGGGCAATCCGTCAGTAAGCGAAAATGGCACCTGCAGCGTAGTCCGGCTCTGACCAATATCTTGGCGCAAGTGCGTCGTGGCTTGTCATACCTGATGATTGGGTGCGCCATGTCATACGGCGCCACCGAATCATTGGACCACGGGTCAGCTGAAGGGGATGGGGAACGGGGCGAAGGTGGCTCTGGCTCAGGCTGCTTCGTCGTTTCGGGTGCAGACGACGAAGATGTCGGCTTGGGGGTAGTCGTCTTTCGCTTTTTTGCAGACTTGGTAGTCTTTGTTGAATGTTTGTTGAGTTGTTGCCTGCGGGTCTGCTTTTTCTTTTTCTTTTTCTTTCTCTGTTTGTCGGTGTGTTGGTGTGCTTCGTGGGTGGAAGCAGCAGTGTGCTTGCTAGACGATGGCTGCGGCTCGGCACTGTCGTTCCTGAGGAACGCCTCTAGGTCTGTGGACGCCCAGGAGCTAACATCGTCAATGCTGTCTGGGGTCACTGTCGACATGTCCAGTCTGAGATCAACACGACAATTTAGCCTCGATGTGAAATGGCTGCGGCTGCGGGTGATGCGAAACAGCGCAAGTTGCAAAGCTAAGAACAACATGCAACATCAAAGTGGTTGTAATGCGATGCACGGGCAGCTTTTGTTGTGCAGCTGAGGCTGGCGCGATTCGGTGTGACTGAACTGAGTATCCTAAAATTGACACTGAAAAGTGTTGAGTTGAAGTGTCTGCAAAGCTAGTGTAGGTACAGTACGAGAGAGAACGAATGCATGTTCTCTCTGCAGGAGAATCTGTCGCAACTCGTCAGGCATGCGGTGCGTGATGTGCCACTCAGATGTAACCTGAGGATAGAGCACCGGAAATGTGAGATCCTGGGTGAGACGCTGAGCTCTTGCACTGATTGCGTGCATGAGCTGTCGGTTATGGTTATGTAGAAAAGAGAACGTCTTCATGCGCAAATCATGGCATGTAGTCATTAATGCCCTGGCTATGAAGGGCTGGAAGGTAATCTCGACAAGCGCGTGGTGAGTAAAATGTGTTGTAGAATATGCCGGCGATGCTGCCCCTGCCGGTTGCTGAGGGGACTGCTGGATCCGCATGGGTCCTTGCGTGGTGTTGAATATGCGATAGCTGATGTTACTTGGGGGTTGTGTTCCGCCAAATGGTGAAACACTTGTAGGGCACATTCATTGTCGCACCGTCGGATGCTGGTGCCCTGAACAACAGCTGGCACGATCTCAAACTCCCAGAGTCTGCTTTCAATGAAGAAAGACATCCATGTGCTGGTTTCACAGTGCAGGATGTGCGGCAACATGCTGTTGGTGCTGCGACCTCGTGTTTGAACCGTAAAATGCTGCGGGTATTGTTGGGCATGCCTAGAGTATGGTCCATAACGTAGCAGCAACTGATGTCTGTTTTGTGGGTGTGCAGCACAACGGTCGGATGTCGAAAAGTTTGCTGCACTACTCTGATAGAAGGGTCAACAGTGTTGACAAGCATGCATTCATTCCTGAAACTGGCTTCACGGTGTACGAGAGCGTTTTCTTTTCCTCGGAGAGGAGCTTGATGCAGATTCACCCCCTGACTGAATGGGAGGTGCGATGTTGGGTTGCTGCCGCAAGTTGTCTCTGTTAGTGACATACGTCAGCCACTGTCTTGTTGCCACAAACCAAACATACCACCAGCGGCCTCGTTCATCCGACTGCCAGTACCATCGCCATTCACTTCCTGTGGGAGAGCGCGAACGTGGTTCGTCCGACATGCTGCCTGTACCCGGGAGGACAAAAATGGCTGCGAAGAAAATGTCACCAACATGTGTCGCATTTTGTCAACAATGCATTAGCTGTTTTGCTGTGGCGAGAATTGCAGTCCCGAAGGCAGTTGTGCTCATTGTTTTTCCGCAAAGGAAGATTCATGCGGGCCACGGCTTAGGACCAGTCCGGGCCCTGGCGTACCAGGCTCTCAACAATATCCAGCTGCTGTTTGCAACTGGAAATCAAGGCAGTCATTGCCTCATGTTGTGGCAAGAACCGTGCTAGTCTTCTGAAACAATGATTCGAGCTTGCCATGCGAATCGATGAGTGAGCGCTGCAAAGTGGTCACCATGTCCATCACGTCCTGGATGGTGGGACCGTGGTCATCCTGGAGCTGTTGTGGCTCCTGTTCTTCCTCATGATCATCCTGCTCCGGCGGAGGGAAAGGAGGGGTACACGGTGAAGGTGGCATCGGTGAGTTCTGTGAAGGAGCTTCATCCACCTCAATGTCATCAAAGGCTTCCGTCGCGACCCTCAGTATTTGATTTCGGAGTTGTGGGGGTGTAGAGGATCGGGAAGGCTGCGAGTCGTGTCGCTGAAAAAGTTGCTGCATGTGGATGTGTGACCCGATTGATTAGTCGGGTTCTGGCCTGAAAGCTGCTTCGTAGTGTCTGTGCCGTTGAGGCAGATCTGGGGTGGATGATGTCTGCCGTGGTAAGTTGGGACTGGTGTGTGGCTGTACGCTGGCTGGGGTCCACCGCGAAGCCAAGGAAAATGTTGGCCGGTTCAGTTTCAAGCTGAACCGGCGGCTTGTAAAAAGATGCAGAGGTGAGTTGCTTGAAAGGTGGAAGCGAAAGAAGTTGTTCGGGAAGGAGTAGAACTCTGTTGTCCACATATCTTGTGGCAAAATATATGGCGTGCTGGTGTGGTGAATGTTGATGAAATTTGTGATTGAAGAAAAGACCAGCGTACGTGTGATGCCAACATTGCTCCTCCACCGCAACAACGAGGTTGCATAATGCTGGGCTGCATGGTGAGCCCACAAAGTAGTTCAAAAGAAGGACAGCGCTGATGAGTTGTGGGATGTCCTTGAGGTGAATGCCGAGTTTGCTTCCTGAAGATGCTTCCTGTTGTTTTTGTCTGCTTTTGCCTCGGTGTACCCGGTGTGAGGGAGCTTTTTGGCAATGGTCGATGTAAACTGTGTCTGCGTGCTGATGATTTTTGTCTCGATACCATCTGGCCATGATGCTGTAGGCCGACAAAAAGCGAACTTTGTCCACGGATGTGAAGAATCCTGCCAGCTCTTGATTGAACAAAACGTAATTGTTGGGATCGTGTTGTTTGTCACGTCCCTGCAACAATGCAGCTGTTTGTGTCAGCAGGGTGATACCATCTCCCTGTGATGGAATGCATCAGGACAAGCTTGCTGCGTCATCAATTGTAAAACGTCTGCCATGGTGTCAAGGAACGCAACGATTGGGCGTCCTTTCTGAAATGCTTTTTTGCGTTTGGGGAGAATGTATGCTTGGGGAATGCGACCCCACTGTTGGAACGCCCACTGATAGTCTGGTAGCTTGGTGGTGACGTCCAAATAGACGTCGTAATGATGTGACAGTGGAGGATGCTCCGACGTGCGGAAGACTTGCTCATCGAGAAAGGTGTTGGTGATTGCTTGGTTGTAGAGTGCTGGGCAATACCACATAAGTCTGTTGGGGCAGTGGTCTTCGCAGTGTATGATGCCCTTCGGTTGTTGTTGCTGAACATGTTTTAATGTCTGTATGTTGAGATGTGTTTGCTGGTATTTGTCGTGCTGCTGGAGCTGTTGCGCGACGAACTCCTTTGTTTTCTGGTTGTTATAAGGTATATGGTAGTGTCTGTGCCAAGCCCTGATGGACTTGGTGAGCTGTGCCGCCAATTGAGAATTCTTCTGCAGTACATTGCTCTTGCCTGAATAGGCAAGGAACCTGTGCTGTGGTTGCAGCTCGGCAAGTTGAATGGCAATGTGGTTGTTGTGTAAGTGTTGCGAGTCCACTGTGGATCGCAGAGATGCACAAGTGCACTCTGTCTCTTGCTGAGGTTGCCAAGTGCTGTGGGCTTGTCGCCAATTGTGTAAGATTTGTTGTATGGGGGGATGCTTTTTGAACACTGCCTTTGTGCTGGGAACGTGGAATGGCAAAAGATTGCGTTTTGCATCCTGTATGCTGGTTCGGAGGAATTGGCGAAGATCCTCTCGAAAAGTAAGGTACATAAGGGGTTGTACATAGATGGGTTTGGTTGCTGGCGGTGTGCTGAGACGCCGTTTTCGCAAAACTGTTTGTAATGCCTTGTGGGCTTGTCTGCGGTCTCTCCGTGGGAGATTGCTGGAGAGTTTGTACAGCGCAACAACTGTGGAAGTGGGCGTCTCTGAACGTAGAAGCTGGCGCGTGGTGTCAAAGCGTGCTCTCGTGTTGGAGCAAAGGTGTGAAACTGTTTGCCACGCTTGCTTTCTGTTGCGGAACAAGTCTGTGTCCGTGAAATTGCGGATAGAATGATGTAATCTGCCTCGGCGGCGTTTGGCCCAGAGGGCTCCCGAGCCGTTGTGTTTGTTGTTAGCGGCCTTGGTAAAGCCGGAAAAAGCGCCTTTCATGTGATTGGTAATAAACGGAAAATTGAGCTTGGACTGATGTTGTTGAATGAAAGTGTTTTCTGTGGCTTCGAGGTCCCTGGTCGGGAATGTTGGTTTTTAGTGTGATGGGGACAAAATGGTGGTAACACCTGTGCTTGTGCCACCATCTCAAGGAGAGTTCTGCGTGGACTACCTTGTGTGATGTGACTTGCTTGAATTTGCGGTTTCTCGTGCTTTCACGTGTGGTCATAGTGTGTTTTGTGCTGCCGATGTATGTGAACCGCTGCAATTGCTGGGCGGTAGTGACTCTGCAGTATACGATTCCCTGCTGTCGAAATCTGGCTAAGGTGTAGCTGTTGGCAGTGATTTGGGATTGTTGAAAAATTCGTTGTAGATCCGTGAAATGGTGCTTTTGATGTTGATGGTGGTAGTGTTGTACTCTGAGGAGGAGTGATACTCCTTGGACCCAGAGTACAATCTGGTAAAGATGCTTTGTGCTCTGTGTGTGGCGCCAACGTCTGTAGCAGTTGTCTGCCTGTATTCAAGATTTTGATGTTGCGCTTGAACTGTTTTGCTGTTAGTGAGGGGTTGTGTTTTGTGGTTGAATGTTGGCAGTAGGGTGACTGTAGTCACTCCGTCATCTGTGTGATGATGGCGATGATTTTGACCAATGCTTGGTCGCTGAATTTCTCGATCGACTTGAAAGGAAGACCCCATGCCACTGCGGCCTTTTGTAGTGCGTCTTGTTGCGAAGCTGTGACGGTGGGGAAGTCCTCTGATACCATGTCCAAATATTGCTTGCACTGCTTGCGTTGCTTTTCAGAGATGCCCTTTAGTGCCCCATACCATCTGGTGATTCCTGATTCCGTATGCACTCCTGTAAAATGGGATTGGAACCATGGGCTGGGCTGTGTTGGCTGCTGAAAAATCCGCTGTGTGTCCATCTTGGGATCTGTGGCTTTGCGTTTGGCATCGGGGACCAGCTTCGACTGGCGCTGCTTCTTTGCGCCTGCGAGGGATCTGCCAGGGAAGTGTGTTGCTGTGGTGGAGGCAGCTTGAGGCTGAGTGGTGTCGGGTGCTGCATTGCGCTTTGATAGGGGGCTGTCAACCATGTGGACGTGGTCTTGAGACTTGTCCTTAATTGGAAGACCGGTGTGCGCGGTGGGGGAATGGGAACGTTTTGTTCCTCGGGTTGTGCTGGTGGGGGTATTGTCTGTCGAAAGGGCTTGAACTGGGGTCACGTTAGGTGGAGGGGTTCGGGGGGATCGTGTATCTGCACCGGTGTTGTGTCGAGGTGTTGTAGGCTGTGCGGCGTGTGATGCCGCAGCTCGTAATGCGTCTGCTTCTTCCAATGCAGACGCCAATTTTGCTTCGAGATCGCTGATGCGATGGGCAGCATGGCTGTCGATATGGGCTGTATCCGGAGCGTTGTTAGTCTGTGTGTTTTGTGCAGGTTTGTTCTGCTTGCTGGTGTCCTCTCCGGGTTGTTGTTTCTCCTCGGAGTGCTTGTCCGCTGGAGTGTTGTTCGATTGGTTGTACTGATCCTGCAGTTCCTGCATGTAGATTACCAATTCCTTGACCAGCTGTGTGAGGGCTGGTCTTTTTGCGAGAGTGAGTTTTTCTTCCCAGCAATAAGCAGCCGCTGCCTGATCAAGATCGATGCGTCGGGCACGTAGCATGCCCAATAGTTCAGTGGCAAAGACCGCCTCATTGACGTGCTTGGTGCACACGATGTGTGGCTCGTGTCCATGCGCAATGTACCGCAGCCAGTGTAATGACCAACTGTGGCGTAAAAATGCAAGTAGTGGAATGGACTCAATGGGGAGTCCTGCTGTCCTGTTGTGCGTAGAGTGTGCTGTTGGCTGGATGTGTCTCGGCAGGTTCAGGCCGAAGACCTGTCGATTGTCCCAGTGTTCTGGGGTTTGAACGAAATCGTGAGGGAGTTGGGCTGTGGGATTAAAACCGTGTGGTGGCGTGGCTGTTGTGGGGGAGTTGTTTAACGTCGCGTGGTTGTGTCTTGGCGATGGTGTGTGTGAGGGTGAAGCTGTGGCTGTGTGAGCTGTAGTGTGGTGCGGTGTGGGCTGGGATGGTGGGGGCATCGGTGGAAAGGTTGGTGTGGGGAGGGTGGGTAATCGTTGCAAAGGTTCGCCTGGTGGGAAAAGTTGGCGTGGGATGGGCTGGGAAAAGCAAGGGGTGAGCGTAGGAGGTGGTGGAGGTGGGGGCACGGGTGGCGTGTGTCCTTGGGCCATGGTGTGTATTGGTGGTCTTCGGGTGTTGATGGCCGTTCCCATCATGCCTGTGGGTGGAGCTGCGCTCCATCTTGCTTGTCCTGGCTGACTCATGATGTAGCTGCTCGTCAAGGTCGTTGCTGAAAATGGCTGCGGTCAGCGATTCCTAGTGCGTTTGCAGGACGCAGACAGTCATGCAGGTCACACGTACAACAACCCTAACAGGGTCGGCGGCCTGGCAATCGAAATGCAATCAGGAGCAAATGTGAATTGTGAGGGATGGGCTGACGCGAAGGTTGAAGTGCTGCAATGATATCACACTGCCTGACAGAAAAAGCAGATTACTGTGTATGATTCAACAGATCAGTCCGAACCCCGCGATGGAGAAATGTCCGGTGTGCCACCCCCGCTTATCAGGGGTGCGTACAACACCCTTGCGGCTGACGATAAAAAGCCTCACGATACATGTCTCGGTACTCGATCTTGTAGTGCTGGTAGATGCTGTGCGCGGTATCGATTACCAAGGCGCCCTGTTGCCCTTTTTGCTCGGCGAGTGGCTAGGGGCGACATACATCCTCCAACATGATTTTGCCCGCGGTCGGGACGTCTGTCCCGTGGGCACAGACGTGGCTGTAAACATCTCGTGGCGGATCTGACCGAAGTGCGCCGAATGGATGGCGAGGAGCCCCTTTCCAGGGGACGTAGAGCATGTTGTGGACCCCATCGGAGATCGGGGTCATTGTAGCACTCAATTCGTCGCAAGCCTCCGGAGTTCCGGAAACCAAAACCTGATGGGCGAATTCCCGAACCATGTCGGGATCTATTCCGGAGTCGACGGCCATGTCGAGGAGAGTTTGCGTTAGCTGAGCCACATCGGTCAGCTCCACAGCATGTTGCTTTGGCTTTTTTGGTGCTCAAAAAGGCAGGAAATCTTGCTGCAGCGTTGCTAGCTCCTTATCGCTCCTTGGGGCCTGGAGCTGGGGTTGTCTCTCATGGCTGGATGCAGCCGTGTTGCTGCCCCTGCTGGTGTCCGAGGTGCGAGGTGGACGTATGCTGGGGCCGAAAAAGTTCTGGCCGCTTCCAGCGCTGTCTCTCCCCAACTGTGGGTTTTGTGCATGCTGGAGTCTTGCTGTAGGTCTTGCTGTGGGTCGGGCAGCTGGAGCACGATCTAAGCCCGGATGAGCTGGAGGGCTGGTGGTGGGCTGAATGCTGCTTGCTATTTTCCTCACTTGGTCCGGAAGGTGAAAGGAAGGTGCGGGCTGTTGCCGCCTGTCCGGTGCTGCAGGGTGGGTTTGGGACTCTGTATAATGCCATCTATTTTGACGTTCCCGGGGCAAACTCGGCGGGCGTCCGTGGACGGCGGAGCAGCCGCGCAACACGACAGGGGGTGGGGAAAGGCTCCGGGGTCGGGAGTCCATGTTTGGATGGGCTGCTTCTGTGTTTTCTTGACTGCCGACGTGATTGTTTTGTAGAGTCGCGGGAGGAGCGACGTGGTGTTCTGGACTTGCGATGCTTTGCATGTCTTTTGCTGCGTCGCTGCTCGGATGGGCTGGACTGCTGTCGTTGTTTTCGTCGGCGCTCCTGAGATCTGCTGTGGGCGCGGGAATATCGGCGCCGGCGGCTGTGTGAGCGGCGGTTGATGCATCGTGTGTCCCTGCGGCGCAAACATTGCTGCAGCCTGCGTGCTGGCAGGGCCTGGCATCCACTGGCTGTTCGGAGTGTGTGACTGTGGGCCGGACGCCATAGGCTGTATGAAGTGCGTTGGACCAAAGCCAGCCTGTTGTTGTTGATGAAAAGAAGTGTGCTGTAGGGCTGGTGTAAATCCTGGCGGGATTGTCGCTGTCCCGCTTTGTGACGTGAACCACTGCGGTGCGCTTGGCGGGGCCATTATGTGGTGAAACGTCGAAGTATGCATATCCAGGATGCTGAAGATAGTGGTATTGATGTCTTTGATGCTCGCTGCGGAGAGCATGTGCTTAGGCGGTTGCTGTTGGGAGAGAAATCACCGGCGAGAGTGCGCAGCCAGTTGTCGAGTACGTCTCGAAAGACGCTGCAATCCCTTGCACTAGCCGAAGTTACAACACTAGGTTACTGCAACTGCCCTCATGTCAGCACACATGCACTTGCAAGCACTGAGAAAGAAGAAATCGAATACGGGACATCAGAATAGCGAGGTAGACCTGCGCGCTAGCCGAAGGTTACTGCACATGCACTCCTGGCAGTTGCGCATGACGAAATCCGCAAAACGCAGTCAGAGAGAGACAATAATCACTATAGCTGAACGGGAGATCTGATCGTCTGAACAGGAGGCTGAACATACTGGTTCATCACCAGACTCCCTTTCCGGGCCACCACGGCGCCATGACGGAAAGCCGCTGCTCTGGAGTCGTTGACCGACCCACGCTGTATCACACTGATGGATTCGGCANACATACTGGTTCATCACCAGACTCCCTTTCCGGGCCACCACGGCGCCATGACGGAAAGCCGCTGCTCTGGAGTCGTTGACCGACCCACGCTGTATCACACTGATGGATTCGGCAAAGAGTAAGAGCAAGAAAGGAAGAGGCTTGAGACATGTTGTGAATGCTGTAATGTCAGATTGTACAAGCATGCGTTGTCGTAAAAACTGAATTCGTTCTAATCTGGACACCACAGGGGGCCTGTCCTTTCCTAATCTCGGCACCACAGGGGGTTGCCATGCAGGTACAAGCGGATGATCAGTCCTCTCTTCCCATGCCACTGGTAGCTTCGTTCCAGTGACATGCTGTGTCTCCCTGCATGTGTAAAATTCATGGTTGACTGATCTCGTTGTTGGTTTTGTCGATACTTGTGGCAGCATAAAGCAAGCATCGATCAGGAGTGACCCTCTTCTCCCATGTACTAGGGAGGCTCACACACACACACAGACACACACACACACAGACACACACACACACACAGACACACACACACACAGACACACACGCAGACACACACACACACAGACGCACAGACGCACAGACACACAGACACACAGACACACAGACACACAGACACACAGACACACAGACACACAGACACACAGACACACAGACACATAGACACACAGACACACA
>BGNK01004976.1:0-23883 GCA_003297005.1 Symbiodinium sp. clade A Y106 | reverse complement strand
GTATCCCGCATACACCCGGGCCCCCTGCTACTGGTGCTGGTGCTGCGACTGCTGCTGTACTACTCCTGCTATTGATAATACCACTACTACTCCTGCTGCTGCTGCCACTGCAATTGCTGCTGCTGCTGCTACTACAGCTACAGCTACCGCTACCACTACCACTACCACTACCACTACCACTACCACTACTACTACTACTACTACTACTGCTACTGCTCCTGCTGCTACTACTACTACTACTACTACCACTGCTGGTACTGCTACTTCTCATCGTCACTGTCATCATCATCAACCTCATCAAAATCGTCGTCATCTTCACCAATCAAAAACTGCAAGTAAGATAAACAACCCCCCTAAATATTAAAACGCATTTGGAGTTCGTATTGTCGGGGGGCCCCCCTTTAATATTAGGGGGAAGGGATTAGCAGAACTAGTAGTGCTAGTAGTACTAGTAGTACTAGCAGTACTGCTACTGGTAGTGCTAGTACCAGTACTAGTACTAGTACTAGTACAAGTAGTAGTAGTAGTAGTAGTAGTAGTAGCAGTAGTAGTAGTAGTAGTAGCAGCAGTAGAAGTAGTAGTAGTAGTAGCAATCGTAGTAGTAGTAGTACTACTACTACTACTACTAATACCTGTACTTGCACTACTCAACAGCAGCCTTAGAGTAGCCCTCGCGGAGTAAGACTTTGGGCTTGGTGATTTGCACCCAATCCTCCCAACAAAGCCTTGAAGCCTCTCCTCGTTACTTTTCGCCTTTCCCGTAAGCAAGCCCAGTAGTAAAGGCTCAGTTGAAGAATCACACACAGCAGCGTATCGATGGAAGAGAGCGAGTTGCACGAGAGAAGAGTCGTTCAGGCCAAGGTACGTCCTAGAGTCCTGAGAAATTCGGTGCTAGGCATCAACGGAGCAGTTCTGAATGGTAGTGGTCTCGTTCAGAACAGACTGTTGCAGGATGCTCCAAAGCGAAGGCGTTTGGAGGACTGAACTGTTTTTTTGGTAAGGGCTTGGTGCGAAGTCTGCATGTATAACGTAGTTAGCCATCACAAGGAGCGTCATTGGCGCACTGGAATACCTTCGTCCCACTTCTTGTTCATGTCTCGTTCAGCAGCGGGTTGAGGCTTGGAAGTTTATCGTCCAGGGTTTTGTGTGCGTGCTCGGGATGCAACGTGAGATTGATGTTTCGACATGGATGGGGGTCTTGGATGCCATGGGTGTACGCAACGGTTCCAAAATTTTGTTTTATTAGAGTTCTTCGAGGTCGGTCTCGTGGATCGCAACGACCAGATGCAACGTTAAGAACTTCACCACTACTTGCATCATGGCACTTAGAGTTGTGGTGTTTCTGTGAGGATGGAACAGATGGTTGACGGCCCCATGATGTCCTCGGGAGCTTATGCGACGCAATATGCATTGCAAACCAAGATCTTGTAAGAACTTGTCAGTCCTGAATCCGAATTCCACTCGTGAACTATGGGGTCTCTAGGTTTTTGGAAGACTCCCAATCTAGCGTCCCATCCAAAAGCCTTGAACCATCTTGAGCCACGAATCATACATCTAATTGTTCAATGCAGGCAATGGGGAGCGTAGGCTGGCACTGGGAAGTGGCCCAGATGTCCCTCGGCACACCTGTTTTCTGGGGTCGAGGGAGTCGAGGGGGCTGGATACAGGCCAGGGTCCTGGGCAGATTGAAAACTCGGGGCTGATACAAGGCCATTCTTTCTTGAATAGTGTTGCACCTGTGGGCCTGCATGCGGCGTCAGTTGAGCATAGCTCATCTCCCGTATCCCCCTTGGAAATGCCATGTTGACTGACAGTGCCGGACATCTGTTCTCGACGCAAACGTCAAGCCTGAGACCGACAAGACTAACAGGTGATGGCTGCTTGCTGTTGAGGGCGATGGGGGCATTGATGCTTGTGATGAAGATGCGGTTGCTGTTGTTGTTCATGGTGACGGTGATGATGGCGATGCTGGAGGTCATCAAGGAGCCGTCCTTTGATGATGACGTTGATGGTGGCAGTCGTGTGGTTGATGCAAGGATGGAACAACACGTGGAGGACGGTGAGAATCATGAGGGTGATTGTTTGTTTGCGTGCGTGCCTGCCTGCCTTTCTTTCGTTCATTCTTTCTGTCTTTCTGTGCGTGTGTGTGTGTGTGTGTCTGTGTGTGTGTGTGTGTCTGTGTGAATTGTCTCTTTGTCTGTCTGTCTGTCTGTCGGGTCTGTCTGTCTGTCTGTCGGGTCTGGCTGTCCGGCTGTGTGTGTGCGCAGGTGTGGGTGTGTGTGTGTATGTATATGTATATATATATATATATATGCGCGCGTTGGCTTTCTTTCTTGCTTGGTTGCTTGCGTGCTTGCTTGGCTGCTTGCTCATTTGTTTTGTTTTGTCCGAGACGTGGGCTGTAAATCCCAAACCCTAAACTTAAAACCTGAATACACCCCACAACCACCTCCGACCTCCGACACCATCCGCTTCGTTCACAACATCGCCTGGAGCCAAAAGCATCACCTTGAGTGTTGTTATTACTATTATCATCGTCATGACCAGATCTAAAGCATGATTTTCGTTTCATATCCACCGGCATTGCCACGGCCGGTATCATCATCATAATCATCGCCATCATCGTCATCGTCACCACCATACGATAGACCATAAGTGGCAGCTGCAGCAGCGTCCCTGCGACGAATTGCCGCTGTCGCTATTCGCACTGTCGTCTGCAGCATCATGACGACTGCTGCTCTTAATCGCCGTCTTTCTAAACCTTTACAGAGCACATGTTTACCAGCACCGCCAGCCTCATTCTCACGACACGCGATGACCCTCTCCATCCCATCGTAATCATAGTCGCCATCGTTGTGGTTGCAGCAAGACCAAGGCCGACAAACCCAACTCTATAACGCATGCTTGGCAGCCAGATCAATCACCGTACTGTGCCCCACAACCTCCTTTCCTTCTGCCCTCAGCTTGGCTGTCTGCCTGGCGAATACAAGTGCAGGCACAGGGTTGAATTATGGGTTTCGTATTGGTTACATTGCAGTGTTTTCTGCATGCCAAGAGGATTGCACAGCGTACGGATGCCTTGGGTTTCATGGGTAATTTGTACATACGGATTTTAGGCTATGCCCGTTTCGGAGCGGTTCAGGCTGGCATAGAGCCAACAATGACAGGCGCCGGCGATATGCATTGTGCTGTGTCCGAGTCGAACTGCTGCACCGCTTGCGTGACAAAGTGAGGCTTGAGCAGTGGCACAGCACTCAATTTATGGAAGTGGAATCCCCTGCGAGCGACGTAGCGGCCTGCTTGCACCTTTACGTTGCTAGTCTCATGTTCTGGTTTCGCGCTCAAGTTGCTTCTTCACATGATGCTCCTTGACGGCCAAATCTAGCAGATTTGAATGTATCTCCGCAGGTTCCCAAAGCCCAAGCCTTCAACGTATGAACTCTGAATTTGAGCATAAGCAGTCTAGCTTAACTTTGACTTCGATGCTCAGGAATTCCCAGCTGTTCAGAACAGCTCGAGCCTCCATGTCCAGATCTTCGTGCGCTCCCGATCATGTTTGGCAGGGCATGTGGGCTGTTGGTTTTACGATGGAAGTGTCGGGCTTTGGGGAAGTTTGCGGATGCAGTGCTGAGGCGGAGTTTGGGATTATGCACTTGTCATATGCTCCTTCCGACAACCTGATCCAAAGCCTAGAGAGCCCACTCTAAGACTTGAAAATTTAGCTTCCCGAAACCATCCTGTTCGGCAAGGAGGGACCTGTCCGACACGACGCGTATCATCCAAATGGGACTGGATTCTCACATTTCCGACGTGAAGCGCGTGATTTGTGCGAAAACCCAGACTCTTGGCTGCGCCTGCCATCCCTCTGTGCTCCACCCAGAACGGAGCCTGTACCCAGATTAAGAGCACAAGATATACACATGTATATAAGTATATATATATGTATATGCACGTATACACATACCGATATATATATATATACATACATACATAATGTACATACATACATGCATGCATACATACATACATTCGTACATATGCATATGCATTGGCATATATGCTTTTGCCCAGGCCCTTCTGCTTGGCGGGGATACCATTAGGGAGTGGGGACGGGCGGGGGACCAGAACATACAGGGCACAACTGGGACTGTATAATAACCCCGTGCTGTTAAGTTTAGTCTTGACATGTCCGTGTTCGGTTTTGATGGTTTTCCGTGGAAAAACGATAAGAAGAAAATATAACGATAACGACATCCAGGGATAAGGATTTTTATACAGGGTTATTATACAACCCCAACTGCATGTGCTGACCCCCCCCCCCGACCGAGTAGATCATGGAGGTGGGAACACTTACAATTTGCGCAATCATCGGCATGGATCAAACTTACCCAAATTTCCCAAAATCTGGCCCACACTCAGAGGCCAGGATCGAACGAATTTTGTTTGGCGGAAAAAATCTGATCCCTGCCAACGTTTCCGTGATTCGCCGACAAGCTGAACCGCACGGGCTCGGCCGCGGATCCACGAACAACCGACACAAAGTTTACAAACTAGAGAGCTAAAGCTAAAGCACTCGAGAAACCTAGGCAAACCAGAAACAATCTAGAACAACAAGCAGGGAAAACAACTCGAACCACGTAGACAACATCTACGTTTTCGAATTTGGCCCGGTCCAGATCGGTAACCCTTTTCTATGAGCTCTATAGTTAGGATGTCGACCCAAACAAGAGTGAAGGCAGCACGTGGAAGTTTGGTTGGTGGTTAGTCGCAGGACATGTCAAAGAAGACTCTAGGTTGTTTTAGCTCCGGAGTTCGTGTCCCAGCTGCGAAGTAAGACGGTCTGCACAGACACCAAGAGGGTTCACAGCATTCTGGGCGGATGGCCGGGAAGACCATGTTCCGTGAACGTGTAAGCCTTGTCAAGCCGGAAATCACCAGCACCCGAGCAAACTATGTGTTAAGAGGTTTTCGTAGTGCCTAACTTCGCCAAACTTGAGAATGAACATAGGGTTAGGTTTATGTAGATGTTCACTTGCTCCGAAGATGATGGCCACAAGCTGACCCCTAATTTTGTCCTGCAAAACCCTGAACACCTAATTTCATATTTCCGCAATATTAAATCTATTTCCATCTCAGTCCCAAATCGTTTCAATGACCACATCCTTTGCGGTATTCTGCTGACCCTGTCGCTGCATTGAGAGTGGGAACTGAATCCTGAAAGACCTGCACAAGCGCGAACTCACAGACCAAGGACATCAGCCGACGCTTACTACCTGACCTATATCGGCAAGCGGCTGGAGGATGGACGCTCACTTCTTGACTATGGCGTCCTCAATGGTTCCACCTTGTTGATGAACGGCCGATGCTTGGGAGCGGGAGTTTAGGCTTCGAATAAGCTGATGCCCGATACCCAGAACAGCATGTGCACTATGGGACTTGCAAGCATCTTTTGCTAGTTTTGGTGTTGGTTCGGGCTCCTATAACAGCCAATGCAATCTGAAGCAGCATGCGGAGTAAAGGGTGTACGTAGTCTAGAGTAGTTGATTTTGCGGAGAAGCTCGGAGCACAGCTTCAGCCAATTCCTGAGTCTTAGGATCTATAGGGTCTATAGGGCTGTGGGGACGCTCCACCCAAGCAGGGCGAAGCAGTCGATTTAAGATGCCGGAATCTCCGTTCTAAAAGGACCAATCAGTTACGTCCGAAACCCCAGGTGAAGTTCAATATAAAGTAAGTAGTATAAAGTCCATGCGTTCGCTGCCGTCATCGTGTCGCTAGGCTGGAGTCCCAGGCCTCATGTACTGCGGCCTCGTAGCCTGAAATCTAGCACAGCTCCTACATGTAGTAGCTTAGCAACAGCATGCGGTCTCGGCTGGTTTGGGAATACCTTGAGTCATGGGGTTTGAATTGGTAAACGTGGTGGTGCACAATGCTTGGAGATACTGGAGTCTGCTCAGAGACCGTAGACGGTGCTGTGTCATCTCGCTTCCGCCCAAAGTGCAACACGGTCTTGAGAAGAACGGAGTCAGTCGGAGACTGAAGGCAGTTTGATGATATGGGGGGTTTGTTCTAGCCCCCCGTGTGCGAGCTGCACTTTGCTAGGGATCCTAGCGGTCCACTTCGTTGAGGCTTCAGCCCTGGATTGCTTCGAAAGCGAATTTGGATGGTCAGATACACAAAGCGATGTGCGCTACGTATTCCAAACATTCTCTGTGTATGACGGCTGCTCACTACCGCAGCACTACCATTACTACTACTACTACTACTACTACTACTACTACTACTACTACTACTGCTACTGCTACTGCTACTGCTACTACTACTACTACTCCTACTCCTACTCCTGCTCCTATTACTACCACTACTACTACTACTACTACTACTCTACTACTACTACTACTACTACTACTACTACTACTACTACTACTACTACTACTACTACTGCTACTACTGCTACTACTGCGACGACTGCTACTACTGCTACTACTGCTACTACTGCTACTACTGCTACTACTGCTGCTACTGCTACTGCTACTGCTACTGCTGCAACTACTACTACTAATCCTACTCCTACTCCTACTCCTACTCCTACTCCTACTACTACTACTACTACTACTACTACTACTTCTGCTACTACTACTACTGCTGCTACTACTGCTACTACTACTACCACCACCACCACCACCACCACCACCACTACTACTACTACTTCTACTATTACTATTACTATACTACTACTACTACTACTCCTGCTGCTGCTGCTGCTGCTACTACTACTACCACTATATACTACTACCACAACTACTAAATTACTAGTACTCCTATTACTCCTACTCCAACTCCCACGGCTACTGCTACTTCTGCTCTCCTGCTGCTCCTGCTGCTCCTACTGCTCCGACTGCTCCTACTGCTACCACTACCGCTACGGCCACCGCTGCCTCTACCGCGGCCGCGACAGAGACCGCTACCGCTATACCGCTGTACCGCTATACCGCTACACCGCTATACCGCTATGCCGCTAGCGCTGCTGCTACTGTAGCTGCTGCATAGCTACTGGCGGCCGCTGCCACTCGTTTCGACGAGCGCTGCTTCCATCCCTACACCACTGTGCTGCCAGGAAATTATCATAGCCTGTTCCGGTCCCGGCTTGTTTTAGTTCTTGAAGAGCGGGATAGAAACCAGAAGCTCGCAATGGGCATTTATATCAGCCCTCGAAATAGCAGACCCAGAACTCGTAGAACCTCAATACCCAACCAGCATTTCCCTGCACACCTAAGCCACAAACACATCTAATTTGTAACATTTCATGCAAACAGAAGGCCACCCGACCAGGATCCCTCAAGCGACCGTTCAGCTTGCCAAAGGGGCTCGAGGGCGCCGCAGCCTATGTCTCAGCCCGTTGAGTGGTCACATAAAGTTCTGGAATTACTCAGGGTAGGAGTTCAGGAATTTAGGCCTCATGCATGTTCGACAGCCCCTCACCTGAGGTCCCAGTGTGAACGCAGAAATGTTACAACATGCGCGCGACTTATGGGCACCCGCTTGAGGCATGTCTAAACTTTAATGTTTGATGTGCGCCCGCAGCCAAGTCAAACTTCATGTGCGGACACACGTTCCAGGTTTGTTTTCCAGCCATCCGTAGCCAGCAATGTTGCTGAGCTGGCTGTCCTTAGGGTAAAAGGAGCACGAGGCGTGCGAGCCAGGCTGTATTGGGAGCGGCGAGCAGGAGAATGTGGAAGCGAGGTGGAGCCCGGAGCGAACGGCGCAAGAAGTCGAGGTCAGGTGGAGACGCCCGGGAGACAGTTGGGGCCTTCAACGATAGCAAGTTGGACCACAACGTTGCCGGTTGGGGGNGGGGCGGGGGGGAGAATGACCACGGGATATCTGGGTCGGATATGCTCGAAGTTTGTTTTTTTCCGACTCCTGCCCTTGTGTGTTTTTCCTTTATTGCGACATGCCCGCAAGATCCATAGCACCCTAATCCTGAAATTGCTTCGAGTGTCGCACGGAACCGTGTCCCACCGGTTTCTGAGGCTACTGTAGGCTGCGGTCTTGTACAGGTTTTACCTGGACTTGTGTTTGTGTAGTTGCCTGTTTCATGTGTTTGATTATTGGTTGGCGCATGTATCAAGGAAACAGGTGACCAAAGAAAGAAACTACAATGAGGAGTCCAGGTATGACGTGGATGGGCAAGTGACCCTGCCTCGCGCCTTGAGCTTGCGCGAAGCAAAAAGCCGGGTCTACTTGTGGCCTAACTCTTGAAAGCTCTCGGAGAACTTTCGGGCTGCAGGTTTGCGGCTTTGAGCTGCGCGCTCTCGGAACCCATCTGCTACAGCTTTCTTGACTTAGGCTGCTTATAGTATAGAGATGTAGAGACCTACGCTGGAGCTTAGGCTAAGGACTTTCGGCTGATGAGTCGGATCATGTCATGGGCACGGCTTTGGCTTTTGAGGGGTGTGTGAGAGTTGAGGCCTCTAGGATGTTGTATATACCGTCAAGGTTTGGGCCGGTAGCTTTCCCCATGGAAGGTTCCAGAACATCAACGTCAAACAGAGGTTGAGGTTTCTCAATATTGCATGGATGCTAGTGCTTCTTTGTCCGAGAACCTGCATCCGGTTTATGGTTCTGTCTAAACTAAGTTATGCTCTTGTTTTCCTGTACAGCATGCGGAATTCCAGAACCGAGTCCCGCACAACATTGGGCTGTGAAATACACACCTGCACAATCGTGAGTCCTCTAAGCTCCACACCTGGAAGCCGGAGCCCCGGAGCCCACTCTCCAGGGCAAACGCTCGAGTTCTTGTCATCTGTAGAACAGCTAAAATCACCGCAACGTGGGCACTGACAATACGAAGAGTCTGCCAACCCAGACCCGACAAGGCCTCAAGTCTCCAGACTATAGAACCTAAACCTGACACTTTGAAGCTAAGTTCTTGCCCCCGTGCCGCAGAACCCACGGCCAGCGCGCCGCTGGGACTGCCCATACGCGCTCGCAGCGGATCTTGCGCGCTGCCGATCCAGAGCCCCGCACTAAGAAGACGAGCTTGAGCGACGACGACGACAAAGGTGGCAACAACAACAGCAACAACAACGACAACAGCAACAACAGCGGCAAGAACAAGCGGCAGCAACAGCAACAGCAACATCAAAAGCAACTTCAACAGCAACTAAATCTTCTACGACCACCACCGCCGCCACCCAGACGACGGCGAGCAACAACTACTACTACCACTGCTACGACTATTACGACCACTAGTACGACTTCTAATACTACAGATTTACAGGACAGAATTCGTGTCACGTGCTTCCTTGCAAGCAATACGTATGTGCAGGGCTTCGGAATTCAGTAGATGGTCGCTGCCAGGGCCTTAAGGTACGGCTGTCGTGGTCTGGGTCTTGGGGCAAGGGTGCAGCAAAAGTTGTCAACCCATGAAGATCCCGTGAACCCTTAGGCTCTACATGCTACCGCTAGGCTGTGCAATCTAAATCTGCCCATGTATTTCCGCTTGCCTTACGTCAGACGTACTAGTGGTATGCATGTATGTATGTTTGAATATATATATATAGATCGCATAGATGAACACCTGTACATACGTACTCGAACATAGATATGTACATAGAAACATGTACACACACAGGAACTTCTTAATGTATCTCCCTCTCCCTGTCTATACAGATCCCAACAGCGAAACCGGTGATTGGACCTCAAGCCTCAAACCAAGCGCGAGGCCAAAATCCCATGACATGCCGTGTCATGCTTAGAAGTCTAAACTTCGTGACTTGATAGACACCTGCACAGCAGGCATTCCACCCTCTACGTTCAAGACGACACTCTGAAGTTTTCATTTCCAGCCATCTGAACACTGTCTTGAGGAAAGAACCCGGCGCCAGAAACCCCAGTTTCCCCCCCCCCCCCCCGCCCCATCCTCGAGGCCGAGCTGCAGAGTTGCCCATCGCCGGGCGCTCCGTGGTCACTTGGAACTGGAAAATTCGGAATTGTTTTAATTTCTTTATCTCTACCGAGAGGAGGTCTGTGACTACCTGCCAAGGTTAGCAGAAACCTTCGAAGCTGTTGCTGCGGTACCGGTCGGTCACAGTCCTCGGCCGTTGTCCTCCTCTTGATGTTCTTCATCGTACCATTTGTTGTCGCATTTGCATTCTGATACATCGTCGTAGTAGTGGTAGTAGTAGTAGTAGTAGTAGGAGGAGGAGGAGGAGGAGGAGGAAGAGGCGCAGCAGTAGCGGTAGCGGTAGCAGTAGCAGTAGCAGTCGTGCCAGTGCCAGTAGCAGTAGCAGTAGCAGTAGCAGTAGGAGCAGCAGCGGGAGTAGCAGAGTATATGAATAGAGGAAGAATCAGTAGTAGTAGCAGCAGCAGCAGTAGTAGTAGTTCTCTCAGCTCCAGAAGACAAACTTCGCACCTGTTTCGCAGGCTTTGTGAACCCCCAAGCTCGATCACCTCCAGGCCCCCATGAACCGCTGTCCCCTTCGCCGCCAGAGCAAAAGCGTTGCATCCATCGGCAGCCACAGGTTCAGGGAAGTGCGGCACGAGACCACACAATTCCCGTCACAGCTCCCGTCAGCCAGGGTGCGGCATCGGCGCCTCTAGGCACTCGGGGTTCAACAGAAGTGCACCATTTCAACGCGGCAGGAAGCTTGAGAATCGTGATAGTGTGTTTGCAGTTTGGCTTGTTGAATTAGCCGTGCGACGACTACGGCCGTTGATAGTTCTGTCCAGAAATGTGTTTTGGCTTCGAGTCTAGTATGGCAGGGCTGTATTTGGCAAGTGCACAGCTTGTGTGCAGCAATCATGATGTTGCCCAGCAGCAGTTGTTGCCGATGAAACGATTATCCTTGTCCAGGTTTAAATTGGCACTGCGCTTGGAATTACTTGTGCTGTAGCTATACTGCTGCTGCTACTGCTACTGCTACTGCTACTGCGACTACTAGTACTACTACTACTACTACTACTACTACTACTACTACTACTACTGCTACTGCTACTACTACTACTACTACCATTACCACTACAACTACAACTACTACTACTTCTCCTGCTGCTTCCACGACTGCTACTGCTTCTTCTGTGGCTACGACGACGCCTTCTACGAGTACATGTACTACGGCTAATAGTACTACTATTATTGTTATTACTACTACTACTACTACTACTACTACTACTACTACTAACTACTACTACTACTACTACTACTATTACTACTACTTCTACTGCTACCTCTACAACAGCCACTACTACCACTAGTACTACTACTACTACTACTATTACTACTTCTACTGCTACCTCTACAGCAGCCACTACTACCACTAGTACTACTACTACTACTACTACTACCACCACTGCCATTACCACTACCACTACCGCTACTACCACTACCACTACTACTACTACTACTACTACTACTACTACTACTGCTACTGCTACTGCTACTGCTCCTGCTACGACGACTACTACTACGACTACTACTGCGGCTACTACTACTGCTACTACTACTACTCCTGCTGCTGCTACTACTACTACTACTACTGCGACGACGACTGTTAGTGCTACTGCAACTGCTACTGCTACGGCTAACGGTACCGCTACTGTTACTGCTCCTGCTCCTGCTCCTGCTCCTGCTGTACACTTGAGGATACGGCTCTCGATGCTATGAGTGGCATTAACAGGATTCCCCCCGTCTTTCTTGTTCATGTTGCTGTCTTAGATTTCTGTGATACATGCTGTTGCCTGCATGGCTTTGCACTTTCATGTGCTCCTGCTCCGGAACCACTTGCCAGGGCAGTACCGGCCAGGACCCGACGCTGCATCCTGCGGGGTTCCTGCCCCGGATCTTGCGGCGTTAGCTTTCCCAAAGCTGAGAACGTATTCATTTACACATATATATATATATACACGCATATTTGTATAGGTGTACGTAATTGTACGTATCTTGCATGTCTATCCGTGTAACATGCATACATTGTGTCCCATACCTATGTGTTCTACCTATCTATCTGTCTACCTTGCCATCAATCTGTAAATCTATCTAGCTACCCATGTCTGTCTACACGTGTATGCATGGAGGCAGGTTTGCATGTAGCTATGTGCATTCACATGTATGTAGGTAACTATGTACGGGTGGACGGATGGATGGATGGATGGATGGACGGACGGACGGACGGATGGATGGATGGATTGATGGGTGGATGTATGGATGGATGGACGGACGGACGGACGGACGGATGGATGGATGGATGGATGGACGGAAGCATTTATGTAGGCATGTAGGTACATGCGTATGCAGTCTCTGTCGGTATGTAAATGAAGATGGATGTATGGATGAGTGGATCGCATGCATGTGTGGGTGTGTCTATTTGTCTCTTTGTCCGTCTGTCTGTCTATCTGTCTACCTGTCTGTCGGTATGTACGTATGGCGCAGTATGTGACCCTTTGAATTCAAGCCATTCCTGCTGTACATTGGCTTGCTTATTTGTGTGTGTGTGTGTGTGTTTATTTGTTTGTTTGCTTTGATTGCTGAGTTGTATGCCAAGTCTAGCAAGTAGCATACATACATATTACATATGTTTACATACATACACACACATACGCACATATACGCAGACATATGTGTGTGTATATATATATATACACGTGCATGTGTGTATATATATATATACATATGTTTATATGTATGGTACCCCGGAAAGCCGTACCTCCAAAGCGTGCTTGCATCAAAGCCCACCTCCAAGCATGGGTGCCTTGAGCCGCTATTCACAAGCCTATGTATATTACACTTTGTTATCTACATGCACTTGTATTTCGCAGCGCGCTATAATATATTTTAGTTCATCCATACATACAATCATACCCACATAATACGTAGATACATACAAAGGTGCATGCGTACATACATACATGCATGTATGCATCTGCACACCCATACGTGCATAAACATGCATAGCCGCACCTAGACATACACAGACGCATACACATGTACATATGCATTCGTACTTGCACATGTATACATACGTACGTACGTCCATACATGCATGCATACGTACATATTTGCGCACCCACCTACACCTACCTACCTGCCTGTCTGCTTATCATACACACATGAATGAATTCATTTGCGAACGGACCTCGATGCCTCGTCCAATTCGTTGGTATCGCAATCTGAGCTATACATAAAGCAAGGGGTCACCTTGTGGACCTTGCTTAAAACTGGGAACAAGGTCTCGCTTCGCGAACCTTGCCTCCTGTAACATATGCTCCGCATACAACGCAACCTTGGCTCAAGCCTATGACTCAAGAGTACATGCCAGCTAGCCGAACTAGCCTGCCTGNATGCTCCGCATACAACGCAACCTTGGCTCAAGCCTATGACTCAAGAGTACATGCCAGCTAGCCGAACTAGCCTGCCTGTGCATACCCTGAAGAGCAAGAGCTATCCCGAAGCAAAGAGACCTCGATCCTGCTCGTGTTGCGAGAAAAAGGAGTCCGAGAGTGCCTGCGTGAGGGAGAGCTTGCGTTTCATCATCATGGTGGCTGTGTACCAAACCATACGTGAAAGGCAACCACAAGATCACTTAAAGCTCTGGTGAGGAGAGCATCAACAACATCAAGTACGAGATACACGGTATCATCGGTACCCCTACCTCACNGTGGCTGTGTACCAAACCATACGTGAAAGGCAACCACAAGATCACTTAAAGCTCTGGTGAGGAGAGCATCAACAACATCAAGTACGAGATACACGGTATCATCGGTACCCCTACCTCACGCAGGTTATCAGCCGTAGGCTCTGCCTACACGTACACTCGGTACTTGCTCTACCACATCAGCGATGAATTCTGGGTCGAGTCAAGATACGACATGGACCTTTGGCGGTGCAGTTGCAGCACCGGCAGCTGGAGAATCCACTGCTGAGGAAGTTGCGATGCAGTCTATTGACAGCTCTACTNGTCGAGTCAAGATACGACATGGACCTTTGGCGGTGCAGTTGCAGCACCGGCAGCTGGAGAATCCACTGCTGAGGAAGTTGCGATGCAGTCTATTGACAGCTCTACTGAGGAGGACAAAGTAAGGCCTACTTCAGTGGTCACCCCAAAGACAGTCCCCAAGTCGAAGAACGCATCGAGAGCATCTACACCTTCGCGTCCAACATCCTTAGGATCAAGGGCAGCAAAGGGCAATGGTCGGGAGAGCGATGCGCCAAGCATGCCTGTGATGCAAGCAGTGAGAATGACGGCAAAAAGGAAAGAGAAGAGTCCTAAAGCGACAGACAGAGTTTCCAAACCGAGCTCGTCAAGAAGTTCTTCTTCACGAAGATCGCGGGGTTCGACCAAGGTGCGAGGAAGAAGCCAAACGACTACCGGGCGGAGGATCATGTCATCCGAGACGGATGAACAACCGGGGCCTTTGGCNTCCAACGACGTGACCATGGATACGATTCCGGCGATTGAAGATACTTCGCCTGTTCAGCTACCTTCACCCGCCGGAGAGCATGGAGAAGGCATTCGTCTGAGCATTCGGGATCAGCTTGAATCAGCACGTATGGCACAACAGATGTACCATCAAAGCGAGATCCAGAAGTTCGAGGGTGTCATTCAAACTTTGGTCTCTGAGATGAAGGAAATGCAACAAGAAGATGAGGGATCGGAGATCNCGTATGGCACAACAGATGTACCATCAAAGCGAGATCCAGAAGTTCGAGGGTGTCATTCAAACTTTGGTCTCTGAGATGAAGGAAATGCAACAAGAAGATGAGGGATCGGAGATCAGGATGCAAGAATTGGAACGACAACGTGATACAGCGTGTCTGGCTATGCAGCACATGAATCATGTCAACCAAGGGATGAAGAACGACTTCGAATTGGCCGTGGCAAGGATCAACGAACAAAGTCAGGCTCAAAGGCTTCAAGACCACATCGTCGCGGAGGAGTTAATACAGCGATTTCATCAAGAACGCAACGAAACTGCCCAGAACCTGGCGCACATCGAGGAAAGAAGTCAGGGCGATGGCGTGGTTATGGCCAAGGCGTATGAGATGTTGACATCCGAACTCCACACACAAGCCAGGGAAAGTCTTCGCTTACGCGCGAATGCGGCAAGTTCAGAACATGCCCTTATGACATTAACGGAACATCTTCAGCTGGTCAATAGCGAGGAGATCGTCGCTGCTGGTGAGGTCGTGAGTCTTCGAACTGAGGGGCTACGACAGCATCAACATCTTCATGATCGGATTGGAGCTGGTTTTCAAGAGCAGCAACATCTTCGTAATCGTCTTGATGANTGAGGTCGTGAGTCTTCGAACTGAGGGGCTACGACAGCATCAACATCTTCATGATCGGATTGGAGCTGGTTTTCAAGAGCAGCAACATCTTCGTAATCGTCTTGATGAAGAAGAGGAGTCCCGAAGCATGGCAATGCAAAGGATGCAAAAGGCTGAGGAACAACTGTGGCAAATGGAGAACAACGCCAAGCATACGTTGCCAGGCGAGCTGAATGAGCTAAGGAGAGCATTGAAGTTGCAGGAAGACGTGCAAGCCAGGACGCTGAGCGAACTCGAGGCGGCTAGAAATGCTCACCAAGGTTTTCGGCAGCCATCGTCAAGNCAGCCATCGTCAAGCATACCCATCTCGTCGAGAACTACTGAATCGGGCTGGGAATGTGTGAGTAGAGACAGAGTGCAAGCTTTTCCGGTAGGTGCTGAGATACGATCCCCTGAGGTACACACGCCTAGCCACCAAAGTCCGGTCAATCGTGAAGTATTCAACTTCTTGGGGAGTTCCCAGCACACAACGGAAGGAGCAGCACCTGAGCACCTTGTGCCTCGTGCTGATAGCCGAGCACCCGAGCGCTTCGCGCAGCGTGCGGCATCATCATCCTCCTCTGCGGAAAAGAACGTTACCACGAGTTCGGAAGACGCAAAAGCTGTTCGTGATCGACAACTCCGGGACTTGCTCATGACACTAGGAATGAGAGAGAGGGTGACATCATCTTCCTCTACTACTGCTGTCAAGGGTGTTAGTTATGACGGTGATCCTTCGTCCGAACACGCCACGGCGTCTACNTCATCTTCCTCTACTACTGCTGTCAAGGGTGTTAGTTATGACGGTGATCCTTCGTCCGAACACGCCACGGCGTCTACTGTTGATCCTGCTCACGCTGCTCGCGTATCAGTACTGGAACAGCAGATCGAGGAGATGCGGAACGAGATGCAGAAGGCCCGAAAGGCTGAACAACGTCTTCGAATCGACCGCGACGAATGGAGGTTGATGGCTGAGAACTTACAGGCACCGGCGGATGCGGAAGCCGAGGAAGAGGGAGAAGATGAAGGTGATCATGACGACGAAGGTTCCCGCGATGCACATAGCGGTGGACCCGTTCCTGGACCTGATGATGGGAGTCCAGGAGGAAGTCCTTCAAAACGAGGACGACGAGGTCCTGGTTCTGATCCACCGGATGGAGAAGATCCAGATGGAGGTGATGACCCNGGAGGAAGTCCTTCAAAACGAGGACGACGAGGTCCTGGTTCTGATCCACCGGATGGAGAAGATCCAGATGGAGGTGATGACCCTGAATATACCGATGTCAAGATTTCACGTCGGGAAGCCGACAAAGTCGTGGTTCCTCCTTTCCCCACGGTAACCCATCTGGACAGCTGGATGTCTCAATGTTTGGCCAATCAAGACTCACGTACGCGCCTAGGGTTAGTTCTCCTTACCTACTTTACGCTGAGTCCGGCCTTCCGTCCAAACCCTGACATCGAAGCCTTGAATGACTCCGGACATAAGAAGTTCAGAGGCATTGACGTTAAACTTGGGGTTGCGATGACAGCCATGCTTCGCGCAGGTAGTGACAAAGCAGCGGAACTTTACCTTGCGGTCAACCGGAAGGCGAACGACTATGTTCTGTCGTACGATGGCAAAATCATCAAGGGGAGACAGATCATTGCGATGATGTACGAGAGTTTTAGGACTCGCGATAGATTAGACATGATCGTGTCTCTAGACTACCTCGTGAAGTTGCAGTTCCAAGGCGACAACAAGTTGCATCAGTTCAAGCAAACGTGGCTGGAGATTCTCAACCGTATGCGACCGGAAGATGTCCCNTTCCAAGGCGACAACAAGTTGCATCAGTTCAAGCAAACGTGGCTGGAGATTCTCAACCGTATGCGACCGGAAGATGTCCCTTCCGAAATGGCGCTACGTGATCTATTACACAGCAAGATCAAAGACTCCCCGGGCATGAAGTTTGAGCTAGGATTGCACGAACTTGACTTATGATGATCCGAAACGCTCCTATAAGCATCTCATGAACATCATCGATCGGACCATCATGAGGAGACGAGAGGTTAGGTTGAACTGTGTCTGCGTCTAACCGAATGCGGAGATGCTGGAGGGAAAGGACCTCCTTGCTGCTCCAGCCAAACCTACACCGCCACCCCCTACCGGTGGAAAGCCTAACAAGGGCAATGGAAAACCAGACGATGCAGATCCTGTGCTTCCACAGAGCAAAGCAAAGGCGCACGCCAAAGGGAAAGGGAAGCCCAAGAAGAATACAAGGAGTACGTCTACCGATTCCAAGCCCGACAAGAGCAAGAAGCATATTCGGTGTAAGTTCCACTTCACCGATGCCGGTTGTAGGAANAAGCCCAAGAAGAATACAAGGAGTACGTCTACCGATTCCAAGCCCGACAAGAGCAAGAAGCATATTCGGTGTAAGTTCCACTTCACCGATGCCGGTTGTAGGAATGGTGACAAGTGTCCGTTCAGTCATTCCAAGAAGACTCCTGAGACACCTTCTCGCTCAAGGACGCCGAGTCCATCAGGACGATCCGGAAATCAAATATGTTTCACTTTCCGGAAAACAGGATCCTGCTCTCGCGANCCTTTCAAGCATGAAGCAGCCCCTGCCACTCCAGCAGCAAAAGCAGAGGCAAAAGCAGAGGCGAAGGCTAAAGCGAAAGCAGAGGCAAAGGCCAAGTCCGAGCCCGGCGCCGCAGCTAAGAAAGCCGCGAAGTCCAAAGCTAAGCCGGCCGCGCCTGCGATTCGTATGTGCCTTGCGTGGAATCCATCCGCACCTGCTATTTGGAAGAGGTCCTCGTACATTGCGGATGACGAGTCGGAATGCTCTTCTATTGACAGTGATGTGGACTCTGATTGTTCAACCGATGATGAAGNAAGAGGTCCTCGTACATTGCGGATGACGAGTCGGAATGCTCTTCTATTGACAGTGATGTGGACTCTGATTGTTCAACCGATGATGAAGCATTTGGGACGGCATCGCCGACCAAATTGCCAAAGCATCGGCAAGTTTCGTTCACCAAAGATGTGAGGTTTCAGTCCACCAAGCCGCGAAGATCCTACAAGGACAGGCGTCAAGCAGTGATCAAGGTCGACGTGACGTCAATGGTGAATGGCGCTGATCGAGCAACCGAGTTGGAGTTCGCGAAGCACAAAGCACGTCTCAAGGCGCAGATCATGAAGGACATGGTCGACGATGAAGAANGTTGCGGAAGTAGCGTTCTATGACGGTGAGGACCAGATCATGGAAAGGAACCTGACCGCGGTGGACAGCAAGAGGGTCATTGACAAAGGCGTGTTCCGCTGCATGGTTCAACCTGTCATAGGAAGAAGATTGAAAGACGTGATCTTGAAACATTGGTCACTCCGGAACCGATTTCGTTTCAAACTGCAAACGGCATCACAGATACAGATTTGGTATCCAACTTCCAAGCAGATTCTTTCAAGGAGCCGATCAATGCCTATGTGCTCGGTGACACACCATCAGTGTTGTCAGTTGGCAAGCGATGCATGAATCAGAATTACAGTTTCATTTGGCCACCAGGACGGGAACCTTTTATGATTGATCCNTCCGGGTTGGAAGCAGCAAATCTCTCGCTCATGACGATGATGAGGCTACCGCTGTACTTGAGGTGCTCAACATCGATCGCGACAAAGGAGAAGTAGCTGCGGCTGCACAGGCCGTTCCAGGTGAAACTGACGGTGAAGAAGGAGACGGTGAAGAGCATGCTCGGTTACCTGATCCTGATCCCCATGAAGTACCTGATGAAGAAGTACCCTCTGATGAGGCTGGGCGACCGCCCGACCCTCCTGGAGGAGGTATTGGGGATGATCCTCTTCGTGAAGACGACGATGATCGAGAGATACAAGTCGAAGGTGAAGGAGCACCGCCAAGGAAAGCAAAGATCGGNCCGCCCGACCCTCCTGGAGGAGGTATTGGGGATGATCCTCTTCGTGAAGACGACGATGATCGAGAGATACAAGTCGAAGGTGAAGGAGCACCGCCAAGGAAAGCAAAGATCGGTACTCTTAAAGCCGAGGCCAACACTCTCGCACACCTGTGCACACATCGTTATCGTAATCCGTACTGTGAATCATGCATTCGAGCGAAGATGAAGCATTTCCGCACACAACGAGGTGCATTCCAGAGAGAGTTGAAGTCGTGGGGTGATTTGGTCACGTTCGATTTCCTCGACATGCGAAAGGCTGCTGATGCAGGACTCGGGATTGACGATGGTGCAAGAGAAGTTTNTGCATTCCAGAGAGAGTTGAAGTCGTGGGGTGATTTGGTCACGTTCGATTTCCTCGACATGCGAAAGGCTGCTGATGCAGGACTCGGGATTGACGATGGTGCAAGAGAAGTTTTGGTCAGCCGGGACGTGGCGACGAAAATGATTGCTGCAATTCCGACTGAATCAAGACACACAGAGCAGGTCGTCAGTGCGCTCAAAAGGCCGATTGGGAGGCGGAAAGTCAAGATGGCCTACAGTGACGTTGCACCCGAATTCGAGGCAGCGATGAGCGAATTGAGGATTCCGCTGGATCACTCACTTCCGGGGAAGCCCAACAACAATTCTCTTGCGGANTGAGCGAATTGAGGATTCCGCTGGATCACTCACTTCCGGGGAAGCCCAACAACAATTCTCTTGCGGAAAGAACAAATCAGGAAATCATCAACACCGTGGCGACGGCCATGCTACATGCCAGATTACCAGCGCAGTATCGGAGTTTCGCATTGAACTGTGTTACACACAACCTAAACGTCGAGGACGTTGAGGGCGACGGTGATTCAGCATGGAAGCGCATGACCGGCGATGACTTCAAGGGGGAGGCCATACCATTTGGTGCAAAGTTATTCTTCAAACCCACGGATACAAGGGACAAGACCTACAGCCATAAGTTCGATCCGAAAGGAATCCCCGGCGTGTTCGCGGGATACGTGGTGACTACAGGACAAAGTTGGTCCCGAAAGTATCGAGTTTGGGATATATGAAGGAGTTTGCTAATGTGAACCTGTCTATGGATGCAGCAGTTCCACGAAAGCTTGCTCAACCTTATCAGACTGAGGTGATTCATCTACCAAAAGAGATCACATTTCCCCTCCAAGCGGAGTACGAGAAGATGAACGAGACTCTCGAAGGACTCAAGGACAATGTCCACCTTGATGGGAAAGAGAGCAAAGACTTTGGTGATGATGATGATGCCCCAGACCGGCCACCTAGTGGAGGTCAGGGTACCACCTCCGGCTACGTCACCACCAGGTGTAAGTGATGACCGACGATCGCATGACGAAGTCGGCCCATCAGGAAGACTCATTCCCAAAGGTGATAGTGAAGAACCTGGGGAGATCATCAAGATCCTCAAAGAAAAGAAGCTNGATCGCATGACGAAGTCGGCCCATCAGGAAGACTCATTCCCAAAGGTGATAGTGAAGAACCTGGGGAGATCATCAAGATCCTCAAAGAAAAGAAGCTAGCGCCTGAGGATATGGAGCACTGGGGTTCTGGCGTGAAAGGAGATGGCAAGATCTACTTGAATGATGATGGAGAAGCCTGCAAGATTGACAAACGGGGTGTGCCGTACAAAGTCGGCAGTGATGGAAGACGTATCCTACCTTCGCGTAGACCCATCCNGATGGCAAGATCTACTTGAATGATGATGGAGAAGCCTGCAAGATTGACAAACGGGGTGTGCCGTACAAAGTCGGCAGTGATGGAAGACGTATCCTACCTTCGCGTAGACCCATCCACAGATATACTCCTGAAGACTGGAAGAAGATGGGTGAAGCAGAAAAGAAAGCCGCGTACAAGAAAGATAAGCGGGACAAGGCTCGTTTGGCAAAGAAGGATAGGAAGAAAGCCGCGATGGGAAAGAAAGTGTCCAAGGACCTGCTAGAGCAAATGATATTCCCCAAGATCATGCAGTGCAGTGCGATTGACCTGAAGCTNAAGAAAGCCGCGATGGGAAAGAAAGTGTCCAAGGACCTGCTAGAGCAAATGATATTCCCCAAGATCATGCAGTGCAGTGCGATTGACCTGAAGCTCAACACGCAAGTCAGAGATGATGATGCGTGGGCATGGGCCGAAGGAATGTCGGATGCATATGCACAAGATGTGTTCTTGGCGGATGTAGTTCCAGCGGTACCTGCCCACATGGTTTTCGATGAGGATTGGATTCCGTCTATGCCGCGCACTACATCAGCGGTTTTGGAACATAGAGAAAAGAACCCCAACGTCAAGTCGTGCTTCAACGCTATGGTTACACGACCGGTCACTCGCAAAGAAATGCTGGGCAATCCCAAAGCGATGGAAGCATTCATGAAAGAGTGGAAAGGATTGTGGGATCAAGATCGAAGTGTTCGACTTTACAACCACTCGCGAGTACGACGACGTCGTTGCAGAAGCCAAGAAGAAAGGAGAGAAAGTTCATATGGCTCGTGTCCATGGACTTATCTATGAAAAGAGTTATCAGCTCAAGGAGGACGATCCAGCCAGGAAGTTCAAAGGACGTGGCGTGCTCTTGGGCGATCAGGTCAAAGACCAAAACATGGAAGCGGCATTGTTCCAGGATTTGGGCTATTCACCAGTAACGTTTGACGCATCGCGTTGGGCAGATTACTATGGGTGTCTACCTGGACATGACGTGCAGATGGCGG
This sequence comes from Symbiodinium sp. clade A Y106, assembly GCA_003297005.1. Lineage (NCBI taxonomy): Eukaryota > Dinophyceae > Suessiales > Symbiodiniaceae > Symbiodinium > Symbiodinium sp. clade A. Next base: position 1,926 of record BGNK01004976.1, on the reverse strand, counting down.
ATGCGATCCAGGCATACATTCAAGCCAAGTTGTCAGGAACTCCCTGTTGGGTTGAATTACCCGACGAGGCATGGCATCCCTCTGCCAACCGTCATAAATACCGCCGTCCAGTTTGTCGCTTGGTCAAGGCACTCTACGGGCATCCCGACGCTGGTACTATGTGGGAACAGCATTGTCATACAGCCGTTCANTTGGTCAAGGCACTCTACGGGCATCCCGACGCTGGTACTATGTGGGAACAGCATTGTCATACAGCCGTTCAAAAGGTAGGGTTCAAGCCTATTGGTGAGGAATGGCCGTCGCTATACTTCCATCCGGACCTCAAGTTGCTATTGGTCATCTACGTCGACGATCTCAAGATGGCCGGACCTACAAACAACTTGCCACAAGGATGGAAGATGCTACGTCAGGAACTTCGACTGGAAGATGAAACACCTCTGGGCCTATACCTCGGATGTCGTATCTCCAAAGGTGAAGCAGTTTTGCATGACAAGACCAAGGTGCAGACAGTCACCTACGACATGGAAACGTACCTTGAGATGACGGTCAAGAAGTACTGTGACGTCACAGGGTTCGATCCATCGAAATGCCAAACGGTACCATCACCGAGCCCGGCGGAAGAGATCAAACATCATCCTGCTCGGGCCCCAGCTCAGACTGGCAAAAGTCATCGATGCACGTGGTGTGGACACACCATGCCTGTTGACGCGGATGGTCGGCTGATTCCGCCTCCCATTCCCAGAGCGCTAGAGGAAGAGGAAGTCAACGAAACCAATCGCGGTAGTCTTGCGCCTCAAGCTGCGAGTATACTCATGAAGTTGCTCTATGCTGCGCGCATCTGTCGCTTCGATCTCCTGCGAAGTATCAACAACTTGGCTCGCAAGATCACCAAGTGGACCAAGAAAGAGGATGTTCTTCTGCACCATCTCATGGCGTATGTGCATCAGTCCAAACATCACATGATGGTTGGATGGGTCGGGGACTCCCTTGGAGACTCGTCCATCGGACTATTTGCAGATGCGGACTATGCCGGTTGCGGAGAGAGCTTGAAATCTACCTCTGGTGCTCACATGCACATTCCGGGTCCTCATACCAGATTCCCATGGCGGGGCTTAGCAAAAGGCAGGGGTGCTTGAGTCACTCCACACCTGAGGCTGAAATTGTTGCAGCCGACTTTGCGATGACTCGCCTGGGGCTGCCTGCCATTACTCTGTGGCAGCAGNTGGCGGGGCTTAGCAAAAGGCAGGGGTGCTTGAGTCACTCCACACCTGAGGCTGAAATTGTTGCAGCCGACTTTGCGATGACTCGCCTGGGGCTGCCTGCCATTACTCTGTGGCAGCAGCTGGGGGGTACTGACCCCAACCTCGTCTTCTATGACGACAACCAAACCATGATTGGAGTGATTCGCACGGGCAAGAATCCTACTATGCGCCACCTGGAGCGAACCCATGGCATCAGCATTGGCTGGATGCATTCTATCTTCCAGGAGGGCTACGTGTCGCTTGCCTATGAGGTCACTGCCAAGATGGCTGCGGATATCCATACCAAGTCGTTCAAGGACTCCGTGTCTTGGACTCATGCGTGTCAGCTGATCAACATCTTTCCGCCTGCCCTNGTGTCGCTTGCCTATGAGGTCACTGCCAAGATGGCTGCGGATATCCATACCAAGTCGTTCAAGGACTCCGTGTCTTGGACTCATGCGTGTCAGCTGATCAACATCTTTCCGCCTGCCCTCATTGGTTCCCAAGAAATCATGGATTTGATGCGTCCTACTCATGCACAAAGTGCCGACGAAAAGGGCCATCAGCATTACTCGTTCAAGGGCGAGGTGCCTTGTTTCCCCTACACGGAAACGCCCATATTGCCTCAGGTGCTCTATCGGGCCGGTCTTTCCAGCAAGGAGGGTTTGCAAGAGCATGATAGCGT
>BGNK01004975.1:24358-38563 GCA_003297005.1 Symbiodinium sp. clade A Y106 | reverse complement strand
CTTTGTTGCTGTTGTGTTTTAACGAATGAAAAGGAATCACGCTTCCCTCACTCCGTTCAGTCCATTGTATTCCTTTTTCATTCAGTTAAACACAACAGGAACAAAGAACCCTTGACTGTGAGATCCAGGAATGACTGTGGTGTGTTAATTTAAATGAAACAGAGGTAATGGACTGTGAAGGAAGCACGCTCTTGTTTCATTTAAATTAAACACAACACACCATTCCTTCTCTCACATTACATTATAAATGAATAGTGAAGGGATGAATGAAGGAAGAGAGCGTGCTTTTCGTTTCTCTTCACTTACCTCTCTTCCGTTCATTCATTCTTCACTCATTTNAGACCTGGAATCGCAGAACCTCAAGCAGAGTATTTCAGGTTTGAAGGGCCGTTTTACATGACGGAACATGGAAAGAATGTCCATGTTAGACAGGACTGCCATGGCTTTCGCCTGGCTTCGCATCGAGTAAAGGCAGTTGGGTACTGTGACTGGTGCGATGGGGCAGTTCCCTTGTATATCCGTCGTGAACGAGGACAGTCGTCTACACGTTAGTTGGGTTGTGGATCCCAATGGCTGTCTGAACTATGGACCACTGTGACCCACGCCTGGAAACCATACTGGAGCGCAGGGAGGTGGATGCAAGCCTACTGCTTTCGAGATGAAGTAGTATAATTAAGTGGCAATGCTCCGTAGGAGCCATGCCAAGGNCCACTGTGACCCACGCCTGGAAACCATACTGGAGCGCAGGGAGGTGGATGCAAGCCTACTGCTTTCGAGATGAAGTAGTATAATTAAGTGGCAATGCTCCGTAGGAGCCATGCCAAGGAAGAGTGTGGAATCCTCTTTCCGGCAGATGCGTATGCTCAAAGCTTCGAAGCACAGATAATGTTCACAGTCATGTCTAGCTCAATGCAGTTAGATACGGCATGGATCAACGTTGTCATAGCCGCTTCGTGTGCCGAAAAGCAACCTTGAGGAAGCCCTGCTTTGCCATGGTTCTCCCTTGAATTCGGAGCTTCAGAGGTGTGTTTGAGGGCATGGAGTCTGCCTTTCAAAGCCCTGTAAGCCCTTCTGCGGACCCAGATCGAGAAGCAANTTGCCATGGTTCTCCCTTGAATTCGGAGCTTCAGAGGTGTGTTTGAGGGCATGGAGTCTGCCTTTCAAAGCCCTGTAAGCCCTTCTGCGGACCCAGATCGAGAAGCAACCCATCGACAGAGTCTCATGCCGCGCAGTGAGGCGAGACCACTTCCACGGCCTCAGTCCATCCATGGTAGAAGCAAAAAAGTTTCTTGCATGTGCTCGACAGTTTACGGCGAAAGAGAAGAAGAACAGAACGCTGACTTGACTGTTAGTGAGTGTGCTGTTCTCTTTCTCTTCTTTCCTTTACCTTTGCTGCACTCTAAGTAAAGGGAAACGAACTTTGCGACCAACATCAACCCACCATTCACCCTATTCTCTGTTCAGCTTTGAGAGCGCGATTTTGGATCCCAAAAATCCTCGTGTGTGCCTCCACTGTCGCAGAGTTCAGCATCATTTCTCTAAAACATCTCGTTTAGTTTTTTCTTCATATCATACAATGTTTTTTCATTTAACATGTCACATCAGAACCACAATCGAGAGTACATGCTGCCAGCAAACTTTGGTGTGCAGCTCGAACTTCTTCCGCAAACTATCAGAGCCCAAACGGCAATGTTCAGCTCTTTGTCACTAAATTCCAAATAATTTAGGTTTACAGGATATTTTTTTTACAGTTGTACATACAGTCAATATAAAGTTCTAAGATTTACCATGTTATTTTTAGCAAAAAGATTTTGCAACTAAATCTTTATTGTTAACTTTTTGGACATTCATTTTTGTCCAAAAAAACTGAACAAACAAGAATTTAGTTTATAAATCAGTTCTAGGCTTTACCTTTATGAATTAACACCTGGATCTACACAATTCTGGACCTTTTTCACCTTGGTATTTTGGAAATCTAAACATGTAGAAGTTACATCAGATTCATTTTGTTTTTTTTATCAATTGTGTTTGGTTATTCATCTTGTTAAAATTCTATTTATCTTTACAGGATTTAAGATTTCTTGTTGGTCTGGAATTCACTTCTCATAGAATTATTTCTTATATTTTATCATCTTTTATTTGGATTAATTTAGAGTTTTCTTATCTGGTCTAGAGATTTGTTAAGAGAATTCACGAAAAGATATGAAGTCTTATTAATATTTTTTTTTCTTCTTTTTGGGGGGTTTTCTAGTTTCTGAAGCTCTATTATTTGTATCCTTCTTTTGGACATTTTTTCATTCATTATCTTCTCCAACTTCAGGGATGTGGCCTGGAGAAGCTTTCTATCTTCCAGATCCTTGTGAATTAACTTTTTGCTAATACACTTCTTTTATCTAATGCTGCTATATCTTTGGGAAATGCTTTTATTAATTTAGAAATTTCATCACAATATATTATTTTCTTCACTTTGTGGTCATTCTATTTATCTTCTCTTTTTATTAGTTTGCAGATTAAAGAATTTCGTATTCTCGCNATTTCATCACAATATATTATTTTCTTCACTTTGTGGTCATTCTATTTATCTTCTCTTTTTATTAGTTTGCAGATTAAAGAATTTCGTATTCTCGCATATTCAATTAATGATTCACTTTAAAGTTGTCTTTTCTTTTTTCTTACAGCATTACATTTCTTTCATCTAATTCTTGGTATTTTACTTCTTTTTCTTATCTTCTTTCTGGGTTCCTTGTTCGTGCGTTCCTTTCGTTCATCGTTCAGTCATTCATTCCATTTCTCATTCTTCTCTTCAGTTCACTTCTCACATAAAGAGGATAGACTTGGAGATGAAGACTTGGAACCCACACTGCCAGGATTGACTCAGATTTAGTTGATTCCGTTCCCGTTGCGTTCCAGTTCATTCGTTCTCTCACTGCGCTCACTCACTACATTCCTTTCTCTTCACTTCCTTGACTGGCGGTAGGTTGATCTGGGGCCAAAAGAACGGAAAAGAGAACAAAGGGCAAAGAATGCGCGCCTTTGTTGTTTTTCCTTTTTTCTTTTAGCTCTTTTGGTTGGCCCTTGTTGCGTGCTGTGGTTTGTTGAGTGTGAAGAAAGCACGCGTTCCTTCTTTCACTTGTCGTTCTTCACTCAACAAAACACACCACAGAACAAGAGCCAAGTGTATTAGAGGAAGGATGAATGATAGCAGTCGTCTAGAAGGCTCCTGTGTGACCTTGTTAGCGGTCGGCACGGGCTGGGAGGCTCAAGGATTCACCTTTCTGTTGTGTGGTCGACACAGGCTAGAGAGCTCCTGGATTCGCCTTTTTTTTGCGGGCTAGGGGGCTCTTGGATTCACCTTGTTTTTTGGTGGCCGGCACAGGCTAGGGGGCTCCTGGATTCACCTTGTTTTTGTGGCCAACAGGCTAAGGCGGCTCCTGGATTCACCTTGTTTTTGTGGCCAGGACAGGCTAGGCGGCTCCTGGATTCACCTTGTTATTGGTCGGCAGAGGCTAGGCGGCTCCTGGATTCACCTTGTTTGTGGTCGGCACAGGCTAAGAGCCTGGATTCACCTTGTTTTTGTGGCCAGGACAGGCTCCTACAATGAAGACTTACCTACAGCATGAGGAACGAATGAAGCACGAAATTAATGAAATTAGGTAGAGAGGAACTATGACTTGGTGTTCACTCATGACAGAGATCTGGTCCGCCTCGCAATCGAGGATCGGAATAGTCCTGGCTCGAGTGCTTTGGACTTCTTACTTCGATGACTTTACAAATGTGTGCAGGTCTCTCTTGAAAGACAACACTGCTTGGGCCATCGAATGTTTATTTGATCTTCTTGGAGTCTCATTCGATAAATCTGGCAAGAAGGCGGTAGAACACGCTACAGTCTTTAACACGTTGGGCTTGCAGGTAGACTTGTCGCATTCCGCAGAGCGGCGAGTGCTTGTGGGCACACCGCAAAACGAAAGGAAGAATTGCAGGAGTTCTTGACCAAGGTCATCAATGCAGGTCGCATCGAACCTAGATCTTTTGATCTCCGGGGACGCATGGTTTTCTTTGAAGGATACAGTTTCGGTCGCGTGTGAGCAACCAGGCCAGTGGCCAAATCCTGCAAGTCGTCCAATGCAGCTGTCGAATTGGGCCTGGTGCATAAAAGCTGCGCTTAAGGCCGTGCATTAGGTCCACTTGGATTCTCTTCACCGACGGAGCTTGCGAGCCAGAACGATCATGGAGGGGCATCGGTGGAGTACTTGTCTCTCCGAATGGCACATGTGCAGGATACTTCGGCGAAGAGGTGCCCCATCATTGCTTATGAGCTGTGGAGTTCTCTCTTCCAAGGCGCTCAGTTAGTGTGCTACCTGGACAACGAAGGTGCCCGGCATTCTTGCATTTCGTTGCTTTGCTGACTCTTCTGAACATTCAGACATGTGGGTGCAGAAGATTCTTGATCTTGAGATGCAATCTCGTGTGCATGTGTGGTACGGCCGCGTGCCCACTTCTTCAAACATAGCCGATGGGCCGTCCCGGCTCCTCTTTGATGAGGTCAAGCACAGGTGCAGGCACAGGTCACGTCCTTCGTTTGCCACTCTCCTTTCAAGAGTTCCCCTTTGGAGTTAAAATGAGGGCCTGTGCTTCTGATTTGCTCATCAGTTATTTGTTTTCTACCTTTGAAAGATATCTTGAATGCATCAGATTTGAGATTATCTTTGTGGAAATATTCGCAATCATAATGATTGCACATGATGTGTTTCGCAACAGAGAATAAGTATATCCTCCCGGAGGGATGATCGCTTTATTCTACATTTTTCATGGTTGAAAATTAACATCGTTTTTCCACGTCAAGCTTTCAAATGTTCACGGTTGCAACAGTTGGCTGTTGGACATGTGAATTAGTATATATCCCTCGCTCGCCTTAAGCGGAGGGAGGGTGGGACAGCAACATAAGTTTGCTGTAGTCTTTTGACCCACCCAACCCACCCTGTGATTTGAACTTCTTGAGCCTAACCCTGAGCCGTTTGGAGTGAAAATGAGGGCCTGCCGAGTGTGCTTCTGATTTGCTGATCAGTTATTTGTTTTCTACCTTTGAAAGATATCTTGAATGCACAAGATTTGAGATTATCTTTGTGGAAATATTCGCAATCACAATGATTGCACATGATGTGTTTCGCAACAAAGAATAAGGTCTGCGGGGCCTGTGAGAGTGGGTTTGTTTCGTACACCCTCTTTACCGGCACACGCTGAAGCACTGCGTAGTCCGACGGCGGACTACTGGGCCCATGAGTGCCATATTGTACAGGCTTCTAGCTGAACGGCTTCCGCCGACTTAGTCTGCTCGTCGCAGCTTTGATTGTGTTTCACCTTTCTCTAATTAGCTTCTCTTCTCTTCTTGTAACAACCGAGCGCAGCAGCCGCTGTCACCGAGGCGCGCCCACGCCAAAAAACTTTCTGTGGAAAAAAAAGTTTGTTCCATTCAATTATGAAATTTCACATTTTCTATTTTGAAATTCTGCTGTGCAAGCGACTTAGGTTTTTTTCTGCACATGTCAGAAAGACGTGCTTTGAGCCGAAAACATGTCTTTTGATCAAATGTTTGAGTGCAATAGTGCAATAATAATTTTTTGCGTTGACGCTTTTTGTGGGAACAGTGTCCTGCGGCTGGAATGTGAGAATTCGGCGCATTCCAAGTTTGTGCGATTTGCAGACTGCAGGCCTGATGGATTTGAGCCTTCGGTCCGGTCCGCAGGGACAATGCATCGTCCGCGCGAACCCGGAGCGTTCAGCGTATTCGGGTCGATTTTTTCCGAAACGTGTTCGAAATTGCAAGGTCGGATTTCCGACTTTGCAGGGAGCTTCAAGGGCTTGAAGGAAGACTTAAGAATTCTTTTTGTCTAAAGATGACGCGGCACTTTTTCACAGGTGTAGGAAAGAAAAGTTTTTGCCGTCTTTGCGAACTAAGAAAGCGAGGGGGTAAGCAAGGGGCTTGGGGCGGCTCAATTCTGCTTTCTTTTGTTTTTTTTTTTTCGCTTTTGCGCTCTTAAAGCAATTTCGTGTGGCTTTTCATTTCTCTTGAGTTCCAAAAGACTTCTTGGCTTCGAGAGAAGAATTGGGGGGGGGGATTCAGTTACGTTTCCTTTCATTCTTCGTTAACTCCCTTTCAGACGATTTCGGCTGGCTCTCCTTTTTGTGTTGGAAAAGACGTTTTTATTCATTTTCTCGCGGCCTGAGTGCGGACCCAGATTGGACTTTGCACGGCTTGTTTTGCCTTGGTTGTCAACACATTTCGTCGATGGCTCAAGTCGTGCGAGGAACGAAAAACGTCGGTTTCCTCCTGACCCAGCACAAAACTTGTCACTATCATGAAGTGTGGCTGTGCAAGCAATGTCTGCTGCCATGGAGACACGACGTCTTCTTGCGATTCTTTTGACCACATGCTGATTGTGTTTTTCTCGCCGACAGCTCAACCGCTGCCACCTGCATTTCACCATATAAGACATCGCAAGATTCAAGATCTTCTTGTCGAAATTAGATTGTCGTTCTGAATTGGAAACATCTTTCAAGTTGAGGTGAAATGAACGCATGACGCCTTCTCGAACGCCACCCTGGAGCTGAGTGCTCGTCGGATGATTGTGGGTTCGTCTGATGCGAAGGCCGGTAAACACGTTGTGACGTGGTTGAAACAGCACGGAAATGCACGACTGTGTTGTATCCCGGCAGGAACTGGAGGTAACCATCAAGTCTGCGCAAGGCGGCAACTGGCAAACTTCAATTTTCATGTACACAAGCTGTAACATTGATAATGTGCACAGGTCTGCGCGAAACAAGTCATGCTGGAACAACAGATCCTTATTGTGCACATGTCTCGATTTATGTCAACGATGCTGTGGCGCACGGGCCGTGAGCCGCGTTGATATGTTTCCATTTGAGGTTGTCGAAGCGCTGGGATCCCAAAGTCGGTTCCAGACAAAAACTTTGCAGCGCACTGTGTACCTTGGTATTGCGTCCGCTATATGTCAGGTGTTTGTGTGTTTGTGGCAGGCACGAGGTCTCAGGTGACGCCGATGCTGCTTTCCATCCAAGGAATCCCGTTTGGGAGGAGACAGGAACATTGAGCCTTGGACAATCGAGCGATTTGTGTGATAGGAGACACCATACGTTGTTGTTTCGTGATTTGGTGTTGTTTTCTCCAGCGTGGTTGAGGATTGTTGCCCGAAATGGGGTGGTCAAAGTCACCATCTACGATTTCGATAACGGTCTGCAGGATGAAGTGCCCGATCCTGAGTATCTGCTATGGAGCTTTCAAAGTGGTACTAGCCGAATCTGACATGCAGATCTACGATTCCCAGCGATCAGGTTCCAATATCAACTTGTTTGGCTTTCTTGGTGCGGTCAGGTTGGGATGTGTGGAGATTCCCTCCGGAAGTTTCGCTGACGGAAGTTTCGAGGGAAGCCTGCAGTTGCAGGACGACGGAGCTCTGCATCAGGGTTGCAACGTAGTGGTTGTCAGTCCACAGTGTCATGGTGGTGTGCAGGATGCACAGGCCAAGGGGCAGGCATCTTTGCAGGCAAACTGTGAAAGATAATTCCATTTCGATGCACATCATCGACTCATCAGTTCATTTCCTGCGGCAAGAGGTTGGTCTTCGTGTGCTCCGGAATGTGCAGGTGGGGTGTTGTTGCATTTGACAGGACGTCAACAATTGTTTTGAGCACAGGCACCGAACAGCGGTTCCACTGCACAAGGCAGCGAAGGTCGATGGCATTATGTGCAGACATGTATAGCCAGCAAAGCCTCAACGAGCTTGACAGGCAGTGCAGCTGCTTTGGCTGTGCCGCCGTCTCTTTTGCAGGCGTTTCCGGACTTGGCCCTCCCGCCATGCTTGGATTCCGTCGTAGTGAAATTTGCTTTTGACTCAATGATCATGAGTCTTTAAGATTGGTGTGGGTTGTAATCTTCATTCGGTAGGTTTTCTTTCTAGTCTGCCCGCTCACGCGTCCATCCTGCAGCTCTATGCGTGTCAAGTTCTTTCGGTGGCACGCGCTGCCATACAGCAGACAGCTGCAGAGTATGAATTTTGAGTCAACGATTACAAAGCGGGTGTTTCCATTAGGTGTGTGGAACGAAAGCTGGAAACTTGCAGAAATTTAGGAGAAAGAACCTTCGCCAATAAAGTTCTGAGCCTGCTTTCACCGACCATAATTGGCACGTCACTACCCCTTTCTCGGTACCCGTGCCCTGCGTTGTAACCACCTGCCTTGCGATCTTTCCCGACACGCTGCTCACGCGGGCCTGCGAGCGGGCGTCCCGTGTGTCCTTCCGACCCCCGCTTTGTCCCGGTCTGCTCCACGAGCCAGCTTGGAGATTTTCCATTATCGTCGTAGGTGTATGGCTGTTTACAGCAAGAACCGTTTCAGGAAGCTGCTTGAGCCGTTGTCCCCTTCTAGTTGAGGTGTTGTGTCATTGAATGTCTGTGGCAAACTCTCCCTTTTGATTGTCTCAGTCTCGGCCTTTAAAACGACTTGGCGTAGTCTCCAGCCAAACTGTTTATTTCCGGGTGTACTGGTGTACTCATACATGCATGTTTGAATTGGTGCGCCCCGTCTGGATGCAGAGGTTCTGCAGGTTCGCCGATCTGCTCTGCAAGTCTTGCTGCTAAGGCTCTTCACTTCTGCACTCCAGTTTCTAGCTGCGCAGCTGTTCTGGACCAAAGCGTCAAGTGCCTCCTCCTTCCATTTTCGGACTTCGACGTGTCGGCACTCAGGACACATGAGACCCGTTGCAACCTCGCACTCCGATCCGCGTCACGGGTCCCCCAAGCGAGGCAAAAGGAGAGTTGAGGTTTGGGAGGACCTTGATTTTCACGACCAGCTAACGGTGTGGGCCATCGGCCTAAGTGTGGCTATTACATTTCTTGAGGCATGTTACATATCCAATGGAAGCATCAGGCTGTTGTCGAATTTGGCACAAGCAGTTTTTGCCATCACATTCTGCACACTGCAAGGTTATGGATTCTACCTGTATGCCCAGGAGCGAATCACATCGTATTCAGAGAGTTTGCGACAGTTCTTCTTCGTGGATACGGAAGACACAGATGCGAACTGGAATATGTGCGATCTCGTGTTGAATATCGTCAGTATCTTGGATATGTTCCTGGACACCTTCGAGGGAAGATTTGTTCATGCACTTGCTGCGGTGCGTGTTGTGCGCATCGTACGCCTTGTGCGCATTGTCAGCTTAGTTCCGCTACTGGGGCCCAGCAAGTTCGTCGAGGACTTCAGCAGGGTGTCACACATGGCTGTCGAGCAGATGTTTAACTTTTTGGTGGTCATATTGGCGTCGCTGCTCGTGCTTAGCGTTTGTGCCACAAATATGTTGTGGGACTTTCCTGACGCAGAAGTCGCTGCGTGCTACGGCAACCTGGGTGCAACTATGTGGACTCTGTTCAAGATCATGACCATGGATGGTTGGATTGGTAGGGTTGAGACGGTGATGGAAGTCCATCCGAACATGTTGTACTTCTATGCAGTTTTCGTTTTTTTATCACTTTCCTCCGTGTCAATCGTGCCTGCAATCTTCATTGACATACTTCTAGAAGACCTGCTGAAAACCCGAGACGAAGTGCGGCGAGAAGAGAAACGGCGGAAGCGAGCCCGGCGAGCAGCGCGACGGGGTGCCAGAGGAAATTATCAGAAGTACCACTCCTCCGAAGCCCTTTTGTGCGACTCTGTCCATCCGAGTGTGGAGAGCCCGCAGAAAGCTCCTTGGCAAGACGACGTCTCCTGTCACTCGGATTCATCGCTCAGCTCGGGCAGCTCGGATGCGGACCTGGTGGACCTGGAAGCGAAGCCTCGCAGCTCTGCATCTGGCCTTGGCCAAAGCCAAAGGGGCCAAAGAGGCCAAAGGAGCCAGAGGAGCCAAAGCTATCATCTCGTCAGCTCTGGCTCTGGTCAGGACCAGGAGCTGCCGAAGTTGCAGCGAGATCACGCATTCCAAGAGCTTCTGGAGGATGCTCTCGATTCAGTGGCTCGGTGTGGCCAGCTCGCCCAACTCTCATCAGAGCTGCAACTGATTCAATCGGGTCTGGAGGCAAATCTTCAGGGCCTCCTCAAGAAGCTGACGGCAGCGGGAGTCGACTCTGAGCCTTCCATGAGGTGGCCAGAGCAAGGCTCAGATGTCAAGAAAGTGAGCATCCGTGCTCCTTTGGAGATGGCCACGCTGAGACTGCCGCCTGGCCGACCCGCCGGCTCGCATGGTTCGCCTCCGCCTGGTGACTGGGAACCCGATGACTTATCAGTTCCTGTAGGGTCAGGCCCCTCAGGCCCGACGGCCGTGATCTCGGAGCGTTCGAGCTGCTTGGGGCAAAGGATGGATACCGAAGATGGATTGTCTGCAGCCCCCATCTGAGAGCAGCTCCCCGAAAGCATCGGGTGCCACTGTGTGGTGCTGCGTTTTGCTCCCGGTTGCGGTGTCTGCTGTCGATGTAGAATGCAGTGCTTTCATATCGATTCCGCATGAGTCTGCCCGAAAAGGCGGTTCGTCAAAGAACGAAGAGCAATCAGAAAAAACGCATGCCCAGCACAAGAATGGAGAAGAGGCTTCTTGATCCGGGACGAGTGTGAAGAACAAGCACATCAGGCTATGGTTATGCCGGATCCTTTCTCCTTGACGACGGTGCCGAGGCTCTTCATCCCGATGCCTTTTTAGGCTAGAAAGCAAACTATGCTGTGCTCAAAAAGTCCCAGTCTAGCAGTGTCCACTGCCCCAACCGTGGCTGCCGCCATCACCCTCACCAGCACCGCCAGCGGCGCCGCGACACCAAAGCCCAGAGGGGAGGGAGAGCAAAGCAAAGATATCGGGAAGTCATCATACGACGGTCAACGTTTTCAAGCCTCCGAAAGCTCCTTGAGCATGCAAACATTCGAGCGTCCAGCCTTTCTCATCATTACCATAGGAAACTCACACCACGTTTCGCACAACATGCCCTTCACAGAAGGATTCAGATGCGTTAAGAGCACCGGGAAAGGACCGTGAAGCCCGAGGAACGACGGCCTTCGCCTGCACCTTGGAGACCATCGGGGCTTGATTAAAAAAACCCCTGATCATGCCTTGAAATTCCATGTGCTAGGTCGCAGGAAGAGGCACAACATCTGATCGAGGTGCAAGTCATTTGCTCCCCATTTATCAAGCTTATTTGGAATCATTGAGCAGCCAGCTTTGGAACTGACCATTCCAGGCCTACCACCGCTTGCCTGGACCTTGGACGGCAAACTCGGACACATCCCGGAAGATGCCCGTCTCATGAGGCTAGACCAGCTGCTGGCCGCACAGGAGAGCATCGAGATGGACCAGGATATGTCCCCAGACCACACGAGCAGGGGCTAGGGCTGACCATTGCCTGCGCTGGCATGAGTGGGGGTGAGTGTCAGCTTGGATGGAGTGATGACTTATCTGGATGTGGAGTCGCTTAGTCTGATGTTTGCAAGCACCACTACCACCGCGATCGCTGCCACTACCGTGGAAAATGCTGCGACTGTTGCTGTGCTGCTCCTGCTGCCGTTGCTGGGTGTACATTTTCCTACCAAGCATGCTTATGCTTGACTCTGACCAAAGACGACGAGGACGGTTGCTGGTATTACTGCTGCTAGTGCTGCCGGTGCTACTCGTCCTCGTGCACTACTCGCACTACTAATACTCTCACTAGTAGTACTAGTACTGCTGGTCTGCTAGTCTGCTAGCCGGAATCGTGGTGGTGGTGGTAATAGTAGTAGTAGTAGTACTGGTAGTACTTGTGGCACTTGAAGCACTTGTAGTACTACTTACTAGTACCAGTACTCACCAGTACTATTACTAGCAGTAGTAGTAGTAGCTGTAGTAGTAGTAGTAGTAGTACTAGTAGTAGTACTAGTACTAGTACTAGTACTAGTACTAGTACTAGTACTAGTACTAGTACTAGTAGCTGTACTAGTACTAGTAGCACTAGTAGTACTAGCAGTACGAGCAGTACGAGCAAGTACTTGCTAGTACTTGTTGTACTTGTTGTACTTGCAGTACTAGTAGTACTAGTAGTACTAGTAGTACTAGTAGTACTAGTAGTACTAGTAGTACTAGTAGTACTAGTAGTACTAGTAGTACTAGTAGTACTAGTAGTTCTGGCAGTACTAGTAGTACTAGTAGTACTAGTAGTATAGAACTAGTAGTACTACTAGTACTACTAGTACTACTAGTACTACTAGTACTAGTACTAGTACTAGTAGTAGTAGTAGTAGTAGTAGTAGTAGTAGTAGTAGTACTACTACTACTACTTCTTCCGGTCGCTGCGAAAAGAGTCTCTCGCTCGGCGGTCCAGTGGCTATGGCGAGGGCTGCCCCCCGGCGCTTTGCGCGGTCCGTACTTCTGGGGACCCCAGCTGCAGTCTCGACCCGAGGGTCCATGTAAGCAGACATGCAGCAAACTAGACTGAATAGAAANTCCGTACTTCTGGGGACCCCAGCTGCAGTCTCGACCCGAGGGTCCATGTAAGCAGACATGCAGCAAACTAGACTGAATAGAAATGTAAAACACACAGCATGCGAATGGGGCCTCCTACGTCTACAGTGGTGTCGAGAGGTCGTCTGTGCTGTACATGACTGAGTCTCACACGGGATGTAGAGGCTTAGAGACATTAACAGGTGAATACAGGCAGGCCATGGGATTCGCTTATGCACCGTCGGCAGCACAGCGAAGGTACAAGAAGACATAGTTGTTGCGCTGGGCAAGTGCAAGATCAGCAGCAGCACATCGCTGTGCACGCTGNTACAGGCAGGCCATGGGATTCGCTTATGCACCGTCGGCAGCACAGCGAAGGTACAAGAAGACATAGTTGTTGCGCTGGGCAAGTGCAAGATCAGCAGCAGCACATCGCTGTGCACGCTGACCATCATCTGTGATTAAGACATATTGTGTGGCTGGATGATACAGCAGGCGTCTATAGTGACCTTCAGTGCATCGGCTGCCCAGGTGCATAATGGCTGCTACCCGACGATAGGTGACAAAATGCTGTTCCAGTGCTTGCCCTGGTGCCCAGACCACTCGTAAACGCAGGCAGTACAATTAGAGGTTCCGGATCAATCTGCTGCGGGGCTTTGGTGGGAACAACAGAGCTATTACAGAAGCGATTGATCTGTAGGCACAGCACNCAATCTGCTGCGGGGCTTTGGTGGGAACAACAGAGCTATTACAGAAGCGATTGATCTGTAGGCACAGCACTGTAGGAGCGGTCACAAGACCCAGCAGTCCAGCCTGATGCTGCCAGCGACCAATTAGAGGCTGAAGTCCATACACCGATGCTGCAGAATCATTAGGCCATGGCATAGCTGAGCCATCAGGCCGAGTGCTGAGGTGGTGCAGAGGCTCATCTAGGAACAATGGCCACGTATGGCCCGCGTCTACGCAGGTGGCCGGGGCATCAACGTGTGGTCGTCTATTTTCCCAATCTCCTTGCACAAGGGGTCCTAGTTTGGGCCTAAGGAAGCTCAGGTACTCAGCTACATCATGTTGTCTATGCGGTTGCTGCCAGCGGCCGTGCAGAGATAGCCAGGCTATATGCCTCCAAAGAGGCACAGAGTTGGCTTGCTTGCGAAGCCAGCTCCAGATCCTGGCTAAGGCATGCCCCAAAATCTCACTGGAGCTCGGACCTGAGGCAAAGGTGGAGGCCCATAGCAAGGCAAGTAGGGCGGCATTCGAATAACAGTGGTTGCTGGTATTTGAGAGTCGTAAGGCTCGCGCGGCTCTTCGATCATCTTCTGAAGCGCCGTCGCCAGGGCGCTCCGACCCATCTTCTCGCCGCGCATGCCCATGACCACTGTGCGGCAAAGACCGCTGTGGCAGATGCGGTGGAAGTGGCCCCAGGCAACTTGGGCCTCCTTGGTCCTCATACCCAGCTGCAGCATCATCGGCAGCACAGCGCCGCCATGATCCCGGACCATTTTCCGGGTGGAGTGGAACCTTTGCACCGTCAGCGGCAGCAAGATCAAGGTCTGGAGCTCGGTGAGCAGCGTTTTGGCCTGCTCGAGGGTCATGGGCTCCTTGTCCGGGCGGATTCTCAGGCGCTGCTCCTCGCGATCCCAGCCGAGGTAGGGCACCTGATTCCGGTCGTCCAGGATGAGCATGTCCCTGGCCTCCTTGAGGGTCTGCTCCGTCTTGGTGCACTCCTCCAGGCGCTTGGCCAT
>BGNK01004975.1:2135-19395 GCA_003297005.1 Symbiodinium sp. clade A Y106 | reverse complement strand
GGGCTTAGCGGGTGTAGGGGTTGGTTCAACTCCTAGCTCCGCAGCTGACATCCAGCGGCCTTTGTACCTGGTGGCACCGTGAATTCTTGCCCGTTGCTGTGCACGAGCAAACGCGCGTTTGCGCACGGGGTTTGTGGTCGTTGCTGGACTAACACCGGTGGGGTTCGTTCTCAGGGTTGAGTGGTGGTTGCTAGATCTACCAACTCCAGAGGGTTCCAGGTGTGGATTGCCCTCAACCCTCGTGTCTGCAAGGGGTGGTATGGCAGCAGTTGANCCGGTGGGGTTCGTTCTCAGGGTTGAGTGGTGGTTGCTAGATCTACCAACTCCAGAGGGTTCCAGGTGTGGATTGCCCTCAACCCTCGTGTCTGCAAGGGGTGGTATGGCAGCAGTTGAGGATACTAGATGCAGATACAGAAGCAGACTTAGCATGGTTCTGCTGTTACGTATGCCTTGTATCACACCCTTGCCCCCGGACTTGGGACCAGGGCGGCCGCTACGAGTTAGGGCAGTGGTTGTGGTTCGTGGGTTGAGCTCAGCCGATACAGGAGCAGAGGAGGAGACGACTTCACTGCCTGGCGCTCGACCAACAAATAGTCGACTGTACAACTGCCTGGCAGGCTCGCGGAGTGGCTTCAGAGGCCTCAGAAGTCGATGAAGGCAAAGGCAAAGTCCGCGACGGTGACGTTGGCGCCTGAATCTGCAGCGCCTGCTCCTGCCGCGTCGCCACCGCAGAGGGCGAAGGCTTCGACCCAGGTCCCTGGCATGAGGCACGTTCTCAACGCGGATCCCGCGAGCCCGAGCTAGAAGCCGGTTCGGGCGTGTCCTGCGAGTCCAGGAAGCCTTGGTGCCATTGCTGGAACCTGAAGATACCCTCGTCATCCAGAAGCGGGAGCAGTGCATAGAGGGAGGCGAAGTGCAGGAGGCCATTCGTCTGTCCNCCGTCTGCGGAGCCTGTCTGCTCCAGCCAGTCAAGATCGTTCGGCAGAACCCCACGTTGGAAGAGGCCTCCCACAAAGGTATAGGCCCTGTCCAGGTCCCGGACTTGCGCGTCCTCCAGTTGTGGGCAAATGATGGCGTGCACTTGCCCCGGGACAGTGGCGCGAAGTTGCCGTCGCTGTGCCGCCAGCTTGGCGCTGGAGCTCCTCCGATCCGGGTTGTTAAGGCGGATGTGTGCCTCCAGGTAGTACATGCACACCTCGAATAGCGCTGCCAGGGCAAAGCTTTCCTGCAATGCTTGTCGCTCGGCCCGTTTGATTTGCGGGCCTCATGTTCCTCCTGCTTTCGGCGCAGCTTAGCAGCGCGCTCCAAAGCATCAGCACTCTCCACACTAGGGGTGGTGGCATAGCTTTCAGCGGAGTAGCCTTCCGAGGAGGAGGCGAGTGATCGTGGCATTCCCCGGCCCGAAGGCCCTAAGAAGCAAGANCACTCTCCACACTAGGGGTGGTGGCATAGCTTTCAGCGGAGTAGCCTTCCGAGGAGGAGGCGAGTGATCGTGGCATTCCCCGGCCCGAAGGCCCTAAGAAGCAAGAATGCCGAACCTTGTGCGTCGTAACAGCTGTACGCTGAGCCTCCTCCAGCAGAGCAGATTCGCACCCGGCAATGGCTGCGCTGGTTGGCCCCCGAACTTGAAAACTGGACTCGGGCCGAGACACTTACTACTACTACCACCACTACTACAACTCCTGCTACTACTACTACTACTGCTGCTGCTACTACTACTACTACTGCTACTATCACTACTACTATCACTCTCTCTCTCTCTCTCTTTCTCTCTCTCTCTCTCTCTCTCTCTCTCTCGTGGCGCGAACGTCCGAAGGCGTCCCTGCGTAGCTTTGTAAAGGGCGTGTCTTAGACACGGCTATACGTGACAGCTGTACCCAGTCGCTGTGCTTGCAGCGTTGCGTTAACTCAAAAACATGCAGACGGGACTGGAGCTCGCCCGGGCCGATAGCCCCTTTCAGCGACGAGCAATGTTGCCGGCTTACTAATTATCAGAGAAGAACAACTGCACAATGATGATATCTGTACGGTGTGAGTCGCCTCAGTCATCGAGTGGTTATTCCACAAGGATGAAGTAGCAACTTCTTGTTGATCATCAAACATTAAAGAATTCCTGCTTCACATCACCCTCTCAGGAGATACGAGCCGCGAAAAGTGGCGGCATCATTGTCCTCATTGGATTGTGTGTTGCACCATTGCAATGTGCAGACTGTTGTGCTGTCACAGTGTTGCCCGCCTCGATCTGGAGAAAAGGTAAGGACCTTGGTCTCCAGAACATGTCCTACAGGCACTAGTTGGTGCAGGCTGAGCGCTTGCAGGGGGATTTCCTCTGCTTGCGGTACTGCTCAGTCAACCAGATATACTGCTCGAATCTTGTATGTCACCAGCTGCCGATCACAAAGCGCATACCAGCCAACGCATGCCGATCTTCCTGACACAGATGCTGGGTCATGCCGGTGTGGTAAGCTATCAGCAGGAGTCTGGTCCCTTGCCAGCGTAGCATGGGTGCAACAAGGTGAGAAGATAGTGGGCTCCTGCGTTGAAAAGATGTGCCCGGTAACTCCCCCCCGTTGCAATTGATGAGTACCATCTGCATTCTCAACAAAGAGTTGTTCCCCCTGAAATGAGGAACAGGGTAACAGCAGATTGCTCGAGCATTTCTCGTTGTACTTGTCCTTGTGTGGAGAAGCCTTGACATTCATAGATGGCGTTATCGCTGTGAAGCAGTGCGTTGGATCCCATGCCCGCACAATCCCTGTCAGTGCGCGCACTACCCAGGGATACAAACGTGCGTGGATGTTGACACCGGTCATGGGTCCCCTTACCCACGCGCCAACAGTGAAGCGCTTCGGCCTCACCTCCATGCTCCCTGCATCATCTTGAACCCATCTGAGCGACTTATCAGACGGCAACATGCCGAGCAATCGTTCGATTTGCTGCCACGTTGCCTGCCCACAGCCAATGAGCCCAAAGGCTAAGGCTTCGGCCTGATTTTGCGGTGGCGCCTGTATGTCTGCAACGTCCACTCCCCGTATGAGGTATATGTGCAGCGCAAGAAACTCAGTCCTCAAGGCCTCCTCATAATAGCTGAGAGGTCGCGTGCCCGCCATGTAGACATTAAAATGGACATGAGGATCCTGCACAAGCTGCACCTCCGCAGTGAGGTCACACCGATCTGAAGCTGGCGATGTGTCATCTTCATGCGCATCATCCATGGCACTTCACTGCACAGCTCAGCACCGCGTTACCTCAACCACTCATGTAGACCCCGTTGAGCAGTTTCTGCAGCGCAAGCGCAGCATGAATGGGCAACGGCAAAAGGCGCTCAACGCTTGATAAGGGCTTAGGCCACAGCGCATTCGTACATGTCGCCCAAAATGCAGAACCTGAGTGTTGGTGCAGTGCAGCTCCGGGAGATGCTCAGACAAGGAGACTGCCGTCCGTGGTCCGATGATGGAAAAAGAACACATGCATATAGTATCTGTCTCTTTTTTCTTGGAGCTTGAGTAGGCGGACGTCTTCGCGTAGTCTATGTCCATACGCCATATGGGCGAACGACATAAGAGGATCTTCCCCACGAGACCGTTCCGATAGAGCCAAGCATCTCCTTGGAGGGAAAAGTCCCAGTATTTACTGGGCGATTCGCATTCGCATGTGCGGCAAGACGCCAACTGCGCCCTTCAGACCCCTGTAGGCCCATATCCATCATCCGTTGATGTGCTTTTGGATGAGATTGGCCAGGATGCCCACCAATTGTGTAACACTGAGCCCGCTGAGAAAAGCAAGGTGTTCGCGCATAGTAGACGCAGGTGCGCCATGGATGGACGTCTGCAGCGACATAGTGAGATTCTTGCCGCCCATCTTCTCCACAATGTCGCGGCTCGGGTGAAATCTGGTCACGGCTCCCGGCTGCTCGGCAAGCTGCTGGATTGACCCAGCAACCGCCGCAACTTTTTCGTGAGCAACCGGCTCCTTTGCGTCGTCTGGCCTCAGGCGCTCGTGGTCCGCATCCCAGCGCACGTAGTGCCACTTGAGGGGCTCCCTGGAGAGCCACCCCAACTTGATAAGCGTGTCCATTTGCGCTTCCTGCTGCGGCAACATGCTAAGCCTGGATCCAAACTCCTTGAACAAAGCCTTGACCAAGTCAACGCGCATGGGGGCCGTAAGCTTCTCAGGAGAGGATTCCTTCAGCTCTCGCCATTTTTGCTGCATCTGAAACAGCGAGGGCAGTACGCTGGCTTTCATGTCCAAGCGTAGAAACATCACCCACGTGAGCTCCGCCTTGAGGCAATTTCCAAAGTCCTCATGTCGAAGAACAGCTTTTTGCAGCGCAAAGACAGATTCTTTCAGCTGCCGAATCTCCTCCTTGAGAACCTTTGTCTGGCTCGAGCCCGCATTTCCAGTGTCCCAGCCCGACCACTCATCGTAGTCCCAGCTCTGGTGCTTGTGCGCCGGGTCACGATCCCTGCGCTTGTAGCTCCCCGCAGACTGTCGCTGTCCATAGCCTTGCTGGCGAAGGCCTGGGCCTTTACCGGGATGGCCTCCCTTTTCAGTACCTGTCTTGGCAAGCTTAGCCACACGACTGGCATCAGCATCCTCCTTGTCCGACTCGTCGAACATAGATGCTGCTGTTGATGCCTGATCCGCGCTGGCAGCGCGTACACTCGGCCAGTACTTATCAAAGAAGCCCTGTTCCACATGTGAAGGAAGCTCCTCCTGTTCAGTGTTTGCATGGCCTTTCGAACACTGGAATACACACGCAGGGGTCCCGGTGCCAGCTCCGATATTGAGCCCAACTATAGCCACGTTGGCGCAGATTCCACATCACATGCGTGAGAATCTGCGCGCTTTGCACTGAGCATGATGACGTAGCTATTCCGAAAATGCCCATCATGAAGATTTATCCGCTCTGCTACTCGTGAGTCATCCGTGAGAAACCATGAGCTCCCTGCACGTAGTAGCGCTCTGTAGTGCCCAACGTTCGTGGACCTTCCGAGGTGTAGGATCAAGCTACTCACGGTGTAGTCGCTCCACTGTACGCTAGAATCATCCTGAAAAACCGGAATCTGGACCTCCAAGGGCAGATCAACCTTGCAGAACGACTTGCCTTGGTCGCTGTAGCGCCCAAGTTGCAGTACTAGCACAGGGGCGTGATAGGTTAGGGCCGTGACGTCCTGGTTGTCCTGATGCCAGGCTGTGATCAGCGCCTGCAGAGGCGCCTGTCTGGGGTTATTTGGGATAGGAATCTGGACTGGTTGCACTCCTTGTGTGAAAAGCCGGATGCCTTCATCGGTGCGTCGTCTGGTATCCCATATGACCTGCATAGAGTGTAGATGAGCGAACAGTTCATGTAGAAATTCGGATGTGTCCTTCTGCTCAGCCGTGAACTGCCAGTGCGGCGTCAGGCAACGAAAGCGGTGCATCTGAGTCAGGAGCAGGTTGATGCCGCGGTCCGCTGCCTTGATGCCGACCTTTTGCAAAAACTGAAGCTCAACAGGATCAAGACCTGCCTCCCTGATGCAATGAAGTAGTGCCAAGATCGCCGCATTCACGTAGCAAAGAGAGTGCGGGTTGGTGAGTCGCAGCCTGAAATACCAGGCCATCTCGGCATTAGCTTCTTGTCGAGTATGAGTTTGTTGAGGCTGTGGCCGGAAGAACTGTCGAATTGTGCCAACATTGGCACGTGCCTGTGTCATTTCTGCAATGGTTCGTATTTTGGATCTTTGCTCGTCCACCTTGAGGGCTGCTTGTTGGTTTGTGTCCATTGTCACCGTCTTGTGTCTTCCTCTGGCTCCACCCTGTGTCAATGCGGAAAGAACCGGAGAAACGAATGATTTGTACTGGGGTTCCGCCTCGAACTTTCTGCTGGCCTGGGGTTTGTGATCTGCGTCCAACTCAAGTGGGATTCCAGCCTTATGCATCCATCGCAAAGAAACAATCTGAAACAACACGGGACACTGCTTAGCATGCAGTTTGGTGTTCTTGGCTTGGCTTCCACATAGGACGCATGGCCTGCGCATGATTGCACTGAGACTTTGTGTCTCGGAGGCGGCGTGTGCATGAACCTGCGTCCACACGGCTGGGTGACTGGATCTCCAATGCGCCTTTGTGCGCGACACTTGCTGTAGTCGTTGTCCACACAAGAGGCACATGTTGTCGCACTGTCTGAGTATAGAGCACTGATGCGAGAGTTGTTTGATTTCCATGTTGAGGATAAATGACCTGAGAGTGCAAAGCACTGGTGGTTGGGGTGGATCCCGTTCTTCTTCTGCTTGGATTTCCTCGAGTAGTGATTCTAGGCTCTGGCCTTTGCCGACCGCAAGCTTAATCCTGAGGCACCAACCTTGCGTCACATGCTTGGTCAGCGCTGGCCAACTCCCAAGCCTACTACGACAAAAGCGGCAATAGGGTAGACCAAAGAGGCTGTGCTTGGCGCGACTGAATCTGAGTTTGGACGCCTGTTCGACTTCCGGATGTTGTCGATGTAGATGCAGATGTAGGCCTTCCGCTGTGCCAAAGTAGACACCACATACGGGGCAGGTTAGCTGCGCAATGGTGCTTTCATGCTCCTGCGTCATGGCCTGGGAATGTCCGCTGTTTTGGAGCGTTTGTACCTGCCACTGTAGCTGCGTTAATCTCTCCTCTTCATACTGTCTGAGCGCTGCGGATCTGTGAACATCTCTGTCAAGAGTGCGAGCCTGTCCAGCCAGACGATCACAAAGTTCTGGAAGTAGAGGTAGAGCTGCCTGTTGCAGGACATCAGCATTTGAGTGGCCATGTTCATGCACACGAAGGAGTTTTCGAAGGTGCTGAGCCGCCGTGCTTTGCAGAACCCGAGCAGAAGAAGCTGTGATTCCTACAGCGCTGATACCATACATCAGCGAAGGCCAGATGCACGTGGTGTATACCTTCAGCCGTTGCGCCTTGCTGAGTGCACCATTGGTCCTCATGATCTTCTTGAGCTGCTGGAAGCCTGAATTGGCCTGACTACAGCGATGCTGTGCAGTGGCCAGCTCAAAGTTGGCATAACTCAGCACAGTCCCCAAATAAGTCATGCACGAAGTTGTCGGTATCCTGATGTCGTTCTGTTAATGCCTGCGAAGCACACATTTACAACCACTTTTGCCGCCTCCCTCCCCTTTAGTGCCACTGTCACCAATGACTTCTGTGTGTTCACCTCCATGTGCCTCGCTCGTGGATCACCTCCAGGACTGCTTGTAGCTGCGCTATTGCTCTCTCAAAACACTGACATGAGTTTATCTCCCAGAAACAGTGCTTATCACATCAGCAAAAATGGACATGTGCGCCTGACTCCACGTCTGACCCGAGGCTGTAGAAGTCCCTCTGGAGCGCATCCGCGCATCAATGTCCCTGCACAGTTTTGCTGTCCAACACGCGTAGATCATAGGAGCTATGCCGCAACCTTGTCGTAAGCCGCGCTGCATGCGCGCTGTGCGAGTGCAGCCACCATGCTCGATGTATAGCGTGGTATTGACATGGATGTGCATGATAATGCGACAGAGTTCTTCTGGCATGCTTGTGTCCCTGAGCGCAGAATACATTTCACTGTAGGAAAGTAAATCAAAAGCCTTGCTAAGATCGATGCCCACCATCAAGCCTCCCAGTAGTTCTCGATCTGTCTGCTGCAAGATTTTGGCTGTATCGTCCTCAACATACCCTGCGAGTGCTTTCCTAACTTTAGCGCAATGCAGAGTGGCACGCATAATGGGATCCAGTGTAGAGGCCATCTGTCTGTACGCGTACTGAGGTGTAGCTCGGAGTGCACTTGTATCCAGGGATTAGCATGAGATTTGATAATGCTCAGAAATGCTTTTGTATCTGGAGACATCAATCCAATGCTACGCAGCTGAGCCGGCGCTGTTGGTGCTTTCCCAGGTTTTGGTAACCATGCCAGCTGAACACGTACCCAGACTTCAGGAATATATGGATTTTCAGAGCATATCGTGGTATGCGCAATGCTCTCCAGCGATGTGGCCAAGTGCTGTATATTGTTCTTCCAACAGGAGACACTGGCTGAGTTACGAGGAACTGCCTTATGATTGCTGAGGTGCTTGACAGCGTAGCTCCAAGCCTCTGCTGAAAACCACTCAGGTGGCAAAGGTAACAGCTCAGGCGGATCATAGGCCTCTCCAGAGAACAGGGCCTTGGCATGAGCAGTTAGGGCCTCGCACTCCTCCTCAGCTGTCATTAGCAGTCCTTCTTTGGTCTTCATGCTGATCTTACGTCTGAACGACTTAGGACAAACCTTACGAATGAACTGATATTGTGAATGTGCGTCTCCAGCCTTTTGGGCCTCACTGATCAACTCAAGCATTCCCATCAGCACATCGCGCTTGCGTTGCCGCGCAAGCTGTCGCATCCTCCGTTTGAGATCTTTTTGGTGCAGCTTCAGCGCCTCTTCTTCTTCAGATCGTTCTGTGCACAGTCCAGCCGTCACTGTCTCGTGCTGTTCCCATGCCTGCATAATCTCCGCATCCACGTTCTGTGGCTTCGGCACCCAAAGCTTTGGCACCCTCTCATCCCAGTGTGCCTTCAGCGCCAGCTGCAGTTGCTCTAGGTCAGGTACTGCATGTCCCAGAACTTGCTCAACTGAGAGTGGTGAGGGAGCTTCGAACCTAGCGTTCTCCAGTCTGTGTAGCCAGGGTCGCCAATTAAGCCTAATGGAGGCCTGTAGTGGATGATGGCCTGCGGAGCGCCAGCCCGCTAAGGGAACTTTGATCGGCTGGCAGGTGCGCGATTCCTGGTCAGCTGTCTGCTTTCGTACCAGAACATAATCAATCTATGAGGCGCCATTCGGGTGGTGGTAGGTGATTCTGGGGCGACCCCAGGTATTACCAGGTATTCAACGCAACCAATCGGCTTGTCTGAAGCAGGTTCATCACTTCGTCACGTTCTTGTGCAAGCCATTGTACATCACTGCCAGCTTTTATTCCGCTGCCCGCTACTTCGGCAAAAGGCTTGAAGAATCCCCAGCAACCAAGACAGAGGACCGGAAAGGAAAACCAGTTATGGTGGAGTCAAGCTGCTTCCAGATCCGCGCTCGCTTGCGCATCAATTCTGCCTGCTTTTCTTGCTCAACCCTGGCCAGCGCATGTTGGTACAGTCCAACAATGTCAAACTGCTGCCGCTTGATGTGGCACCGAACGTGCAACAACCTGCCCGGCTCCACTGCCCTCCATCTCAGCGTGTTGGTATCCACTAGATCAGTACGTATGCCTATCATCACTCCCGCCCCTCGCTTGCCTTCAATGCCACTGTGAACCAGAGTCCAATTTTCGGCCTGATACTCATTCGTGAAAGACCAGTGTGTTTCTATCAAGATGAAAACGATTGATGGATCCTGGCGTAGCCATGCAAACCACTCCATCTGAAGCTCAGCTGAAAAGCCCCCAACATTTCATTGGACCACTTTCACGCGCTGCTGAGGCACTACGCGCGCCAAAGGGCGCGCTCCAGATGTCTGTGGCTCAAATCGAGGAGTCCAAGAGGCCAACTTGTGGCCTTTGTACATGCCGGCGCCGTCCCGTTCTGCTTTTCGCATCGCCCTCCGTAGTGAGCGCTTCTTGATCCTGTCTTTGGTGGATCGAATAATCAAAAGCCTTGCATCCCCATTCTTCGCCACCAAGGTGGCTGCATCCGGGCCTGGGGTGCCGTCGGAAACCCTCGCGCCGATCGACTGATTCTGGCTCAAGCAAGTAGTATCTGTATTCGATCCTCGGACTTGGGACCGAGTCGAGCGGGTCTCTGATTCTGAATTCGTCATCGCTCTCATGTTCGAGCCGCTCGTGGCGCTTTACTACTATCACTACTACTACTACTACTACTACTACTGCGAACGGACGTCGATGCCTAGTCCAATTCGTAGGTATCGCGACCTGAGCTATGCAACCGTATGTCATGATTCGTCATGTACATAAGAGCAAGACTCCGTTTTGCGGATCTTGTCTCNGCGAACGGACGTCGATGCCTAGTCCAATTCGTAGGTATCGCGACCTGAGCTATGCAACCGTATGTCATGATTCGTCATGTACATAAGAGCAAGACTCCGTTTTGCGGATCTTGTCTCTAGCAACCCTTTTTGGCATAGACATGGGACCGGATTCGGACCATGTCTCATGTTGTCGTGCCAGTACTCTATGCTCCGCATGTAACGCAACTTTGGCTCAAGAAACTATATGCCAACTAGCAAAGCTAGTAAGCCTGTACTGACCTAGCAGAAGGATTCGAGCCATCCCGTGCACAGACAACTCGTCACTGACCGCGTTGCGAGAAAACAGTGGAGCCGAGTTTGCCTGCAAGGGTTCTGGACAGGGTGGAAGTGTCTGCCTTACAGCTCGTCTAGGCGAACCACATCTATTCTTCCAAGCTCTGGTGAGGTGAGCGCCAACTTACAGTATCATCGATGCCAAACCCTCACGCAGGTTATCAGCCGTAGGCTCTGCCTGCGAGCACAATTGGTACTCGCTTTTCACGACCACGATGACTTCTGGGTCAAGTGCAGATACGACATGGACCTTTAGTGGTGGAGTGGCAGCGCCGGCAGTTGGAGACTCCACAGCCGACGACACGGTGGTGCAGTCCGTTGACAGCTCTACCGAGGAAGACAAAGCAAAGCCTTCCTCGTCAGCCGCACCCGAGGTAGCTCCCAAAGCAAAGAATTTGTCGAGAGCATCAACGCCTTCACGTCCGACATCCTCAGGATCAAGGACTACCAAAGGCAACGATCGGAGGAGTGAGGCACCAAGTTTGCCTGTGATGCAAGCGCTACGTTTGGTGGCGAAAGGAAAGGACAAAGGTTCAAGAACNATCCTCAGGATCAAGGACTACCAAAGGCAACGATCGGAGGAGTGAGGCACCAAGTTTGCCTGTGATGCAAGCGCTACGTTTGGTGGCGAAAGGAAAGGACAAAGGTTCAAGAACACCGGACAAAGTATCCAAGCCAAGTTCATCAAGAAGTTCCTCGTCGAAGAGATCGCGGAGTTCAACCAAGGTACGCGATAAGAGTCAGCCTGTGACTGGTCGACGCATTTTGTCTGCAGAGACGGAAAGCCAGCCTACGTTGCGAGCATTGGCGAACTCCGAGGAAGTGACCATGGAGACGATTCCTGCGATTGAGGACACTTCTCCAATCCGTTTCCCGTCACCCGCCCATGAACGTGGAGGACACACCAGACCAACCATCAGGGATCAGTTCGAGGCGGCACGGTTTGCGCAGCAAATGTACCATCAGAGTGAGATTCAGAAGTTCGAGGGTGTCATCCAGACGTTGGTTGCGGAGATGAGGGAGATGCAACAGGAAGATGAAGGCTCGCAAATTCGGATTCAGCAATTGGAACGACAGCGTGACACAGCTTTTCTGGCCATGCAGCATATGAATCAGGTGAATCAGGAGATGAGAAACGACTTTGAGTCGGCCATGACAAGGATTAACGAGCAAAGTCATGCTCAACGGCAACATGACCATATCGTCACCGAAGAACTCGCTCAACGACTACATCAAGAACGAAACGAGGCGGCTCTCAACCTCGTGCAGTTGGAAGAAAGAGCACAAGGAGACGGTGTTACCATGGCCAGAGANGAACGAAACGAGGCGGCTCTCAACCTCGTGCAGTTGGAAGAAAGAGCACAAGGAGACGGTGTTACCATGGCCAGAGAGTATGAAAGGCTTACTTCCGAACTTCACGAACGGGCAAGAGAGAATCTCCAACTTCGCGCAGGTATGGCAGATTCGGAACATATCTTGATGACCATGAAAGCACATCTTCGACTCACCAGCGAAACATAGGGTTTCCGGAAGAGGAAATCAAAGAATGCCATTGGCCGTGCTCTATATTCCCTCGGCAGACCTCATCAGACAAGGAGGAAGGATCAGAGACAGCGGCAACATCATCGTGAGCCGTCCTGTACCTTTCAATCTCGTCAAAGAGGCCTGGTTTTGCGTGCCGAAAGACAATGACAGAAAATGTTTTGAGCTCGTTGAGAAGATCATGGATGAACGTCTTGAAGATGAGCTGGTAATGGACTACCAACCATCTCCTATCCTCCGCGACTTCAAGAAGGACCGGACACCGGCTCGCGTCATGGGCCTGCGTTGCGACATGCCAACTGGACCTCACAACGCAGAAAAGGAGAGGTTGCTGTGTGCCCTTGCGGCCTCAGTTGATTATCATCCAGACGATACTCACCGACATCATCACATGAAAGAGGCAGTCGTCTTCATGATCAAGCACACTCGTCCTGGAGATTTCTGTGGGGGAACTGGAGGCAACGAAGTCCGCTTGCGCCTTTGTCCAGCCTATTATGCAACACCGTCTCGATTTTCGAGATGCACGATGTGCTGTCGCAATTCATTTCTTGTGGCAAGTTCAGAAGGACAGAACCTGCAGGAGCGAAAGCATCTGTGGATGTCCCAAGTACGAACATTGCGCAGACCATGGAGGCGGCAGCAGGAGCAGTACCTTCAAAGGAGCCGAGGAAGATGACAATCTGGAAACCATGACAGTTGCTGAGCCAGAGATGGAAGTGGATGCACAACCGTCTGAAGGGGAACCTGAATCCGACGAAGAGATACCTGAAATCGAAGAGTATCCGGAAGACGTATCCGCCGAGACTCTCGAGGAACGTCGACCCTTTCTCTTGCCAGGACGCACTGTGGTCACGGATCCCGATTTGCTCNCGACGAAGAGATACCTGAAATCGAAGAGTATCCGGAAGACGTATCCGCCGAGACTCTCGAGGAACGTCGACCCTTTCTCTTGCCAGGACGCACTGTGGTCACGGATCCCGATTTGCTCATTGCTCAGACATCTATGCAACCTCCATACTATCCTGACAAGAAGGCAGTCAACTGTGTGGATGCCATTCGACCAGCTTTCGCCTACATGGCGTACTGCTTGCTTCGGACTATATACAAAGTTTGGCCTTCTACTTCGTCTTGGCTGACCATGCCCCATGAAATCATGCAAGAAAGGTTTCGCACTGGATCACGCTATGACGTCCTTGGAAGTTGGCCTGCAAACCTCTGTGCCACTGATCCCGAAACCAACATCAGCCGGGAAGTCACTGATGAGGAAATCCGGGCTTGCGGCGCACAAGGAATTGTCGATCCAGATGGCCACTGGGTGCTCAAACGATGTCGTGCAAACCAGACGCTTTCGGGACTTACCCGAGGAGCCACCCAGATGGGCTATACGCGAAGCACGTTCAATCCTGAGACCTACACCAGACGAGGTCAGACCACAAAGCAGATGCATTTCAGCTGCTTGGGTGTTCTGAACGAGATTATCCCCAAAATCACTGGGTATCCTACGTTCTCGTTGATTCGACCGGCGCCAACTGGACCTACCGAATTTCTTTACATCGATCCGTGGGAGTGATCCTCATGCAGAGTCTCAAGGACTCATCTGCTGACACCAGCGCTCCTCATCGATCACGATGTCCAGGTTCCCGCAAAGTTCACGGACGAGGTGATAAAGCGGAAGATTGACTCCGAGACGAACCCGCAGATTCACGTCAAGCACAATGATCTACACCATCTCCGACATTCGGACTTCATGGCCTCTGGGCAATCCTCCATCATGGACACGGAAGTTACACAGGAAGAGCGTGAACGCCTAGCTCGTCCACCTCAACCCAATCCTGAAGGTGAAAGCCAACGTCGCGTACGCAATGCCAACTCCTGGGTCAACAAGGGAGAGAAAGGCAAAGGCAAGTCGAAGACTCCCGAACAGCGTGAAGAGGAACGGGGTCATTATCGACGTTGGAGCCGTGACAACTTGTGAGGAACGTCCGAACGGAAATTTTCTTTGTGACATCGGCTACCTGCGAGTGATCTTCACTCCCGGCCTACTTCTTCGGTGACTCCCTTGTTTCAATGCATTTTCAGGGGATCGTTGCCGACGTAGCGAAGTGTCACAACGTTTCTAATTGGGATCAAGGCTCTTATCCAAGAAATCATCAAAGTTGCTGCGGAATTCTTTCTGTTGTCTGATCGCGACTCTCTTCCAATGTGAGTAGTGCCGGAGGCGCAACTCATGGGGGGTGCGAACGGACGTCGATGCCTAGTCCAATTCGTAGGTATCGCGACCTGAGCTATGCAACCGTATGTCATGTTTCGTCATGTACATAAGTAAGAGCAAGACTCCGTTTTGTGGATCTTGTCTCCATCAACCCTTTTTGGCATACGCATGGGACCGGATTCGGACCATGTCTCATGTTGTCGTGCCAGTACTCTATGCTTCGCATGTAACGCAACTTTGGCTCAAGAAACTATATGCCAACTAGCAAAGCTAGTAAGCCTGTACTGGCCTAGCAGAAGGATTCGAGCCATCCCGTGCACAGACAACTCGTCACTGACCGCGTTGCGAGAAAGCAGTGGAGCCGAGTTTGCCTGCAAGGGTTCTGGACAGCGTGGAAGTGTCTGCCTTACAGCTCGTCTAGGCGAACCACATCTATTCTTACAAGCTCTGGTGAGGTGAGCGCCAACTTACAGTATCATCGATACCAAACCCTCACGCTACTACTACTACTACTAGTACTAGTACTAGTACTAGTACTAGTACTAGTACTAGTACTACTACTACTACTACTACTACTACTACTAGTCCTACTACCACCTCCTACTGCTTGTACTGCTACTGCCACAGCTACTGCTCCTGCTCCTGCTCCTGCTACAGCTACTGCTACTGCTACTACTGCTACTACTGCCCGACGCCACCACCACCACCACAACCACCACCACCACCGCTACTACTACCAGTACTATTATAATTACTACTACTACTACTACTACTACTACTGCTACTACTACTACTACAACTACTATTACATATGACACAAATTACTATTGCTATGCTTATTACAATTACTACTACTGAAAACGGTTTTGCTCTTCAGTTTTAAGCTCGACGAAGACCTGCTGTGGATGCACAGGGCCTAGGACGCAAAGCTCCATATTGACGTTCCTCTGAAACAGAGTCATCGGAAGAAACGGAAGTTCTCTCATTTTCGCCTTGATGGCTGTGAGGTTTGGATACACCTCCGCGGCGAAGACTTAGGCCACTCCGATTACAAGTTCTCCAGCTCCCAGCGTGTGCACTTCGTCGCTGAGGCGCAAGCTGGCCACGCATGCTGTATTCCAGGGTTGAATGGTGAAATCATTTGCCGCCGTGCGCAATGTTTTGATGTTGGCGCAGGCCGACGACAGTGTCGTGCCGAAGCTGAAGGAAGCGCTTGAAAGAAGGACCAAGCGTACGACCCATGCGGCGTCTCATGTTGCCACGCATGCCCCTATACACTGCATATGCAGGTCAGCAGGTGAAGTAAAGCCCAGGCGTTATCTCATGTGCGGAGGCTTTTCGATATCCACGACAACATAATCCAGACCCTGAAAGAGCGACTTGGAAAGATCAGTGCGAGCAAAGGAGCTCCAGTCCGCCTTTCCGTGTGCTCTTGGGTCCTTGCATAAGTGCCATTCAGTGCCTCCACTATCAGCTAGTGATGCTACTTGCATGGATAGGCAGTGTCGGTGTCCTGCTGCCATGCAAGGAAGGGTGGTGGCCGAAGAGAGCGTGATCGGGGCCGGGAATTTGAAGATCCGTGGATGCAGGCGGCGCATCCTCCGCCGGCAGCCTGGTGGGGCCACCCGCCCCCTCACCCGGACCCTTGGGGCGCCCCACCGCCCTGGGGTCCACCGCCACCCGGATGGTAGCCTAGCTGTTGACGTCTTTAGTCGGCCGATTGGAGACTTCACATGGCCTCCTCCCGGGACAAAAGGGCTCTTTGGGAGGCTAAGCCGGACTGTTGCAAGTTAGAGCATTGAGCATTAATTGAGCTTGTCCTTTGGGCCTCCAAGTGGTCGACGTTGGGTGTTTATGGAAGCAGGTGTGCCATGCCTCTCCGCTGCGATGCGATCAGTAAAAAAGGATCCTGCTGTCTGCATGGCCTTCACTTGTTTGCCTGCCGTGCTGATAGCATGTAGACATTCTGAGGTGGGCAAACAGAACGAAGCCCTGGAGACTTTGCACCATGCGATCCTGCACAAGCGCTGGAAGAACCAGTGGCCACGTCCTGAGATTCGTGACTGGATACGCGTGAATTGTCACCGGAAAACGTGGGAAACAGGTCCCCAACCCTGGAGAAAATCATAGAGCGTCACTTGCAGCTGTGCCGCCGCCTCAGTTCCGACTGAGCTCGTGCAAGAGATCCGATCGCAAAATTCGGCCATAAAATCAGCGAGGTGTCGAGCTTCAGAAGATGCGTTTTGCAAGAGAAGGCGTGGCGGGGCTCGTGGTAGGTGGCGGCACGTGTAGGAGGCAGGCAGGTTCGTAGAACGAGCCTTCGCAA
The DNA here is from genome assembly GCA_003297005.1 of Symbiodinium sp. clade A Y106. Classification (NCBI taxonomy): domain Eukaryota; class Dinophyceae; order Suessiales; family Symbiodiniaceae; genus Symbiodinium; species Symbiodinium sp. clade A. The sequence continues at coordinate 3,030 of BGNK01004975.1, read as the reverse complement.
AGCGCATGCCGGTGTTCAGGTCTTCACCAATACCGCGCGACATGCCAAGCTGCGAACATCCAATCGCTGGAACAGGCAGCTTCTTCAGTAAGCCTAGCTCAGCTCTTTATTGAAAGACCATGTGTTGTGGGCTTCAGTTTCAATTAGCACTAAAACTATGCTTGAATTGAAACATGTGATCGTGCAGGTCGTCCGAGTTTTCCGCAAGGCCGCAGAGGAGAAGGCTCGCACAGAAATTTTTTGTCATATGAGCAGCAGACATGTTGCTTCGACGTGCGCCGGGGTCGGAGTGCAGGTGAACCAGGCCAAGAAAGAACAGGACGGCAGCTTCAGCTTGCCTTCGGACATGTTGCTGACGTTGAATGAGGAGTTCGACAGATGCCGTACTAGTGTGCAGGTCATGGTGTTTAACACTGTTTTACAGAGCCGCTTTCTCCTCCCCCTGCAGCCCTCGACTGGCTCTCGTATGTCCTTTCGCGTCCTGTGTCACTGTGGGCTGCGCAAAACATCGAAGAAACGGTGTGTTCGTGGCAGGATGTAAGGCTTGGTAAGGTGGCCGACTTGGAGGAAATGGATGCGTGCCGCGCCAAGCTGATCTCTTGTTTTGTTGTCCCGTTATGGCTTGTCAATGAAGAGGTTACGTTACGAATCCGGGAAACTTTCCATGGTGCTGGCTCAAGCGGGTGTGCCACTGTAGACTGGGAGTTCAGCTTCTTGAAGTGCCTTTGGAAGCTATGATCCGTGCCCTGCTCTTCCTGGCTTCCTGCAGTGCTGCTGTGGCCTTCGTCCCACCAGCGCAGCAGAGCAGCGTGAAGTACCAGGCGCCGGTTGCAAGAGCTCAGGAGAAGGTCGACGAGGCCTCCAGCCCCTTCTCTTCCGTCGTCTTCGGTGCCAG